>PVJL010001745.1:0-237576 GCA_004026885.1 Lyroderma lyra | reverse complement strand
GTGCTGGCTCCTCCTCAGGACGGCATTGACCACAGCCCCTCTGTGGTCTGCACACCCCTGCTCTCCCCCAAACTCGGGGTCCTGCCTCAGCTCAGGTCATGTGACCGCTCACCTGTCCTCTCCCTGGTCACCCTGCTCCCTGTCCCTCTCTCATGCCGTGTGACCTCCACCCGGTGACCAGCATGATCTTTCTCAATCAGGACTCTAATCTTGTCCCTTCCTGTGTGGAGAAGCCCAGCAGCTCCCCTCCGGCTAGGGAGCAGTCTCTATCACGGGCAGGTGTCCTGCTCTTCATCAGGCCCAGCTGCTGCTCCTGGCCGCATTTCCTGTCGCACCTCTCAGGTTAGCTGCCCAGTCCCCCCCGCTGTCAGCATTGCTCCGTGGGGTTGGACGTGTGTTGGGGGCTTTAGCAGACAGAGGGGCCAGCACCCAGCCTGAGCCTGGGTGCGGGGACCTGAGTACAATACAGACGTTAGTGAGTAACGACGCCTCAGGACGTGTTCAGGGTTTGTGACAAGTCTGGAAAAAGAGGAGAGATGAAAAGTAACATAAGGTGACCCTAATGCACCCAAATGGGTGATTCCCTAGTAGAAACACGAATTTATAACATGGACCCTAAAATCAGGACATTACAAACAGACCAAGGAGCCATCCAGGGTCCGCTTCCCCCGGCTGGTCCCCCTCGTGGCTCTGGGGTTCCGTCTTCCAGGACAAGGAAGGAGCAGGGACAGAGCTGTCAGCTGCTCCCCTGCGATCTGACCCCACCCAGTGTCCTGGGACCCCCAGCCAGGCCCCGCCCAGCGAGGACCCCGTGGTGGGGAGTCTCGGTGATTACTGATGCTGCTGCGTCCGCTGGGGCTTTTTTTATACAAGGGACCAGACGCCCGGACCGAAGTAAGACAAAGTGACAATTACTTAAATGGCAGAGCTAAGTCAGTGCACGTCGAAGAGGTTTGGACCTGACAGTGCGGGTTCTCAGCCTCCCCCAGCGGGACCTGGATCCTCGCTAACCCTCCACCTCCAGGCTCTGCCCCTGCCGTGAGCTGCCCTGTGGCCAGGAGACATGGCCCGTCTGCAGCCCGTGGTGCCGGAGGCACTGAGGTCCCCAGTCCGACCACCCCTGGGGAGGAGGACCCTGCTGACAGCCACACAAACCAGCTTGGAAGCAGCTCCTCCCTGGCACACACTGAATGTCCCCACGTACTGGAACCTAACGCCCCATGTGCTATGCCAGGAAGTGGGACCGCTGGGCTGACTAGGTCACGTGGGTGCCACCCACACGAAGGAATGACCTTGGGACCCCTGTGAAAGACGCCTGAGAAGTCTCCGTTTCCCCCTGCCAGGTGAGGGGACAGCAAAAGGGCGAGGGAGGCACAGCCAGGACCAGGCTTTACGGGACACTGCACCTGCCAGCGCCTTGACCTTGGACTTCCCAGCTGCCAGAGCAGAGGGACATAGATGCTGGTTGTCTCCGAGCCTCCCAGTCTCCGGGGCTCTGACACAGCAGTCCCCCAGGCTGAGACGCTCCTGCAGCCACGCCTGGAGGTGGGACACAGCCCTGACTGGGCCACCAGCATCTGCTCAGCCCCCCCGTTCCGACCCACAGAAGGGGACATAAGGGACGTTACTGACTGAAGCCCTTATGTTTGGATGTAATTTGTTACATAAGAATAAATGAATAATATACATAAACATTCTGCCAACTTCACATCACTTGCAAAAAAGTCACAGTGTATGTAATTAGAGTCTGAAGATGAAAACTACTCATGGCACAAACTCCAATCGGTTGTGTCCCAAGCTGTGGGAGAAGGCGACCAGTGACGCTGAGGACGCCATGGCACCAGTTTCGTGTGTGGTTTCAGACCTGGTCCAGGCCTTCCCCGTGACACCTCGATGCTTTCAGTTTCGGGCCGTTGCTTCTTTCCCAGAACGCTCAACCGGGGCTGCAAGTCTTCACCGCTCTCTTCCGGGACATTTCCCGACATCTCCCTTCCTCGCTCAGAGCGGACCGCCGCTGGCCAGCGTGCTACCGAGACCAGGGCCATTAATACACGCGCGCGCCGCCCAGGCCGGGCCGGGAGGACACACACGCGCCGCCTGGGGCCAGGAGGACACACACCCACCACCCGGGGCCGGGAAGGACACCCACGCGCCGCCCAGGGCCGGGCGGGAGGACACGCATGCGCGCCACACACGGGCGAGCCGGTGGGTTCGGGCGCCCCCTGCTGTCCGCCAGGCGCACAGCCAGAGAGCGGGGCCGAGTTGAGCGCCGGACCCACCACTAACCTCCACGCGCCGGGGGACTCTGAAACGCAGACTTCGGGCTTTTCGGTGCCACAATTTGGAAATCCCAACAGAAACAGAGCCCGCCATTCCCGTGCCTTGATCAGAAAATATAAAGATAACAAAAAGCAAAGCAGAAGGTCAGTAGAAAGTTGATGGACTTTCTGTACAACAGTGCTATGGTCTAAATGTTGGTGTTCCCCCAAAACTCACGTGTTGGAATCCTAATGCCCAACGTGATGGTGTTAGGACGTGCGGCCCGTCGTGATTAGGTCATGAAGGTGGAGCTCTAGTGAATGCTACTAGTCTGCATGTAAGAGAGACCCCAGCCTCTTCCCTCTGTCCATGTCAGGACAACCCAGAAGTCCACCACCAGAGAGAGGCCCTCACCCTACCCTGATCTCCTACTTCCCGCCTCCAGAACTGGGAGAAGTAAATTTCTACTGTATCTAAGCCACCTAAAACACCACAGTGGTGTGTTGTTTTAACAGGCCAGATGGACTAAAAATATCGGCAAGGATGAAGGATGATTGCAATTTGAAATGAAAAAAAATGTATATTTACAATAGCATCTTGTAGCGAGCACGTGAGCCAGAAGCCAGGTCCTTTGAGAAAACAGGTTTTAGCAAGGCTACCTGTGTGCTTGGAGTCCACAGTTCAAGGATTTTGCAAGGCAGCCCAGAGCTGGGTGCACAAGGACAATACGCAGGATGTGGTTTCTGGCTTGGGTGGAAAAATATGACATTGGGGGAGTTCCCTGGTGGTGTAGTGGCTTAAGGCTTCGGCGCTGGCGCTGTCAGCGCTGCGGCCTGGGTTCGATTCCCAGCCGGGGAGCTACCCACATACCAAAAAAAAAAAAAAAAAAAAAAAAGACATTGGGAGCAAGGTTGTTTGGTCTCTGGAAATGATTCGAGACATAACTTGTGGCCTGCCTGCCTTGAAGAGAACAATAGTAATATAATCAGTCATGCCTTAGCAACATGTACCAAAATATTGATTAAATGCAGTTATCTGTAACTATTTGTCCTAGTTAAGATGTACTTTCCAGTCTCGCTTTACTGATTTACCCCTATGATCTCACTTGTTTTGCCCACCCTATAAAATACACTCGCTGCAGCCAGACGGGGTCTCTGTGTCTCCATCAGAGCACAGAGAACCACCCGGTCCCAGCTTTTCTGTCTATGTCTGTGTCTGTATGTTTATTTCTTCATTCCCCATCACCTCCCCTCCGGTTTTGTCTGTTCACCCGCACAGATCGTGGCAGCATCTCAAAAATTGAAGTCCTTAAGTATAAATCTAAGAAAATATATACAAATATGTATTCAGAAAACAATGGAGCATGGTGGAGAGAAATCAAACAAAATACAAATAAATGTAGAGGTAATGCTTGTTCAAGAGTAGGATACTCAATATTGTGAAGATGAACTAACTTTCTTTCTAACTTGATCTACAGATCCAATGGAATTCCAATCAGATCCAAAAAATATATCAACAAACTCTTTCTTAACACAGAGTACATGACATAACACTGAAGAACAAAGTTAAAGAATTCACACATCACATCCAAACACTGAACACAATGCAGCAGTAATGAAGAGTATGATGTTGGTGAGGGAACAGACAAAGCAGAATAAAAGGGCAGAGAGCAGACCCACATAAATATAGTCACATGACTGTCAAAGGGACAAAGGCACTTCAATGGAGACAGGAAAGTACAGAGTCCAAGAGAAGTAACGCCGCATATGTGAATGTGTCCCACAAGATGGACAGCAATTTGAACATTTCACCTAAAATGTCACCTGAAGTGTGCGTGAGTGTGACAGTGTCATGTTACAGAATTATGTATTCATGATTTTGTAACAAAAGATTTGGTATAGGTTACCAGCTCGTAAAAAGGAGGTGCTCCTTGTGCGGGACCCTGTGTATTCCACAAATGGCAATGCAACAAACAACTGGAAACCATAAGGAAAAAATTACTGTAGACCCAAACTTTGCATTTTACACAAAAATTCACTGAGAATAACCCACAGACATAAAGATTCAAATGCAAAACTATAAAAGTTATAGACGAAAACACAAAAGAAAATCTACATGACTTTGGGGTTTTGTGATGAGTTTTTCAATAAAACACCAAAGCCAGTCCATGAAAGAAAAAAATTGCTGATGTTGACTTTATTAAAACTAAAAATGTCTATTCTGTGAAAGACCCCTCATTAAGAGAAAAGACAAGCCAAAGAATGGGAGAAAACACTGGAAAACACATCTGACCAAGGACTCTGTGCAAAATACCCAAACAAACTTCAAAACTCAACAAAAAGACAATCTCATTAAAAACGAGTACAGATCTGAACTTACCAAAGAAAATATACAATGATGACTAAGCACACAATAGAATGCTCAACAGCACTTATCATAGGGAAAAAGCAAATTAAAACAGAAATGACACAGCACTGCATGTCTATTAAAGTGGCCAAAAAAAATTTTTTTTTAAGCAGCAATACCAACAGGACCTTTCCTTCATCGCTGGCGGAATGCATAATGGTGCCGCTGCTTTGCAAGGCAGTCTGGCAGAGTTTCTCCAAAGCTAAACATGGTCTCACTAGATTAAGCCAACGATTGCATTCCTAGGTATCTGGTCAACTGCTCTGAGAACTTATGTCCAAGAATAGAACAGGATGCAATTATGCACCTGTCTTCATTAACAACCAGATGCTTTGAAGAATCAGGACACCTTTCAATAGATGAATGAGTAACCAGGTGGATACGCCCATACAAAGACACAGAGGAGTCTTAAGTGCATATTACTAAGTGAAAGAAGCCAATCTGAAAAGGTACACAATGCATGTACCATCCCATTTGTGTGTTATGGAAAAAGACAAATTAGAAATGGGAAACAGAACAGCAGCTGAGAGTGGTTTGGGGGTGAGTGGGATAGGGGAATTGCAGAGTGTAAGGGGGGTACACATGGGCCAGGTGGAAGTGGATGCCCTCCAGGAGGCGAGGTCAGGCTGGGTGTGTGAAACACGGGGTTCTGTGGTACCAGCGGGAATGAGAAGGCGCCTTCTCACTCTAGGAGAAAAGGGTGTTCTTCCAGGATGTGTGCAACTCGGGAGCAGTTCTGGGGACAATTTGTGTGTGGGTGTGTGTGTGTGCACGCACGCTGAAATACATGTTATATAAATTTACCATTTTAACCATTTCCAAGTATACAGCCCCTTGAGCTGTGCTGGCAGGGCACAGGGGTCTCAGCTGAGATGCCACCTCCCCAGGGAGCACACATCCTGGGTTCTCAGTCCCATCCTATTAGCAACTACCCCCAATTGGCCCGTAGTCTTTCATCTCCCCCACCATCCCATGAGCCCCAAGGGCATTAACTTGACTTTACTCCCTGCTGTGTCACACGAGCCGCTTGCTAAGTCTGTTGACTGGGCATGGCCACTGGCACCACTGGGGCAATTTCTGGTTCCCACAAATCATCACCAGGCAGCGGGCAGAGCTGCCCAGCCCCGATCCTGCTTAAGAAACAAGGTCATTAGGAACCACTGAATGTCTGTCCCCATAGGCATGCTCATGTCGGGAGTGCTGTCCGGGGACTGGCAGGCAGGGAGGGACGAGGACAGGTGCCCAGGGTCCAGTTAAGTGCATGAAAGGGGAAATCGGAACATTTAACTTTAATTGAACAGAACATTTGCTTGGCAAATACAGGGAATTACAACCTAAAGATGATACGCACGCCTCCTGCTGCCACCCCAGGCACACCGCCTCTGGGTGGACACGTGTGGCCTTGTCACCGGACAGGTGGGGGGGTGGACAGACAGGAAACAGGCTCCTGGCCCTGGAGAGGCCTTCATTGTCCAGCAGTGACTGCAACCAGCCGCTGCCCAAGGGGCATGGGCCCGGCTCTGACTTCTGAGCTCAAGAACATCTGTCAAACGTTTCCTCCAGTATGAGCTGCCAACCAAATTGCAAATGTGTCGGGGCCACGCAGACCTGTGCCTCTCAGCGGAGCCCACAGGGAACTTGACGGGCCTTTGTCCAGCTGAGACAAAGTTCCGTGACTCAGCTGAATGGTGGATGTCCACATCTGGTTCCGCAGGAGCAGCTCAGTCCAGGCTGCCCCCCGACAGCTCAAGGAGCATCCTGGCACCCCAGAAGGCATCACTTGAGGCCTGGCTGTCGGGCCACTGCACCTGGAAAGCCAGCACAGCACCGTAGGAGACTCCTCTACCTGGCTCCGACTTCCCACCTGGGCTCCACCTTCCCACCTGGGCTCCGCCTTCCCACCTGGGCTCTGCCTTCCCGCCGGGGTGCTTCACCATGGGACCACCCCTTCCCCTTCTGCCCCCGCCACCGGACTCAGTAAGGGACACTGCCCCACGGCACCCACCCTCAGCTCCCCTCCACCCATGTCCGCTCCGAGGCCTCTCTGCCCCTTGTTCATCTTTGGCTTATTCACTCCCAAGGCCCAGCCGGTCCAGGAGTTAGAAGAGAAACCCACACTGCCTCACAGGAGTCTCACCTGGCTGGAGGGCGGGGGCTGGCTCAGCTCCATGGGGCACGGAGGGCACACAGGGCCGGGGAAGGTGGCTGGGGCCGGGGCCGGGGCCAGCTCCTGGAGCCTGGAAAAGGAGCCATGTCAGGACAGGCCTTGTCCCAAGAGGGCCCCAGGTCACCCTGTCTGCCTGTGAGCAACATGCCCCAAGCACTCTCAGACCATCAGGAGCCTTTCCAGGGCTACACGCTCTTCAGGACCAGTGTCCTCAGGTGCACAGTCTGCTGGAGCGGCCCATGTTGTCCACACCTCAAACATGGGCTCGGGTGGGTCAGAGTGCACCAGAGCAGGCTCACAGAGAAAGGGCCACGAGCAGAAATGGGAAGAGGTCATATAGAAGGGACAGGCCCAGGGTGTGGAGAACACCGAGTCCACTAGGACCTAATAGGGGGAGTAGCACGGATGACAGCGAAGCCTACATGTGTAGACACTAGGGACAACTGGCCAGCAGCTCCTTAAAAGGCAGTCACACACCTGCCCTCTGACCCGGCCCGCCCACTATTAGGTGCACAGACACCAGAGACAGGACATGTGCAGACATGCCAACAGTAGGTGTCCAGTGACATTCACCGCAGCCCCCGACGGGACAGGCCCACAGACCGCGGTCCAGCCACCAAGGGACACACTCACGATGACAAGGAATGGACTGCGGCTCGGACAGCAACAGGGCACACCTCACAATCAGGCCCCGTGAAGAGGCCAGACCAAGGAACACAAAGCATCCTGTGTGATGTCACGTCTGTGACATTCCAGACCATGCAGTTAACGGAAGCGGAAGGCGGTCCTGGGTTGCAGGCATGGGGGCTGGGGATGTGACCGTCACATCTCACAGCCGTCAGCATGGCTCTGGCTCCGTGGTGGGCACGTAAGTCACACTCAGAAAACTGTCACTTATACTACGTAAACATGTGGGTTTACTGCATGTCCATCACCCCCAAGCAAGCTGTTTTAAAGGTGGAATGAAGGTCATCAAGTCAGAGCAAGGACACGCTATGGCTGCAGGGTACAAGGCTGAGATGCCAGTGGAGAGGCCTGGCCACCAGAAGACCCTGTATCCTGGGCACTGCACTCCCCACGTCCCTTGCCGCTGGCCTTCAGATGTCAGATTACAGAGACCCTGAACCTTGGGGACCTGGTCTTGGGAGTCACTATCACAGATTCTCTCTGGACCAGGAGACCCCCAACCCATCACGTTCCTCTGTCCTCTGCCATCTCCTGGACTGTTGTCCTAGCCCCCACAGCCACAGTCCAGGCTGTCCATGACCGTCCCAATCCCAAAAATGCAATTTAGAAGATAAAACCCAGATCTTTATGCTGCTCAGAAACTCTAGCAATCTTTGTCTGGGGAGAAAATCTGAGAACGGGGCTGCTGGGGCCCAGGGCGGTCTCAGAGGTGTGTCCATGTCTGAGATGCTCCCAATGCCCTTGTGTGTTTGAGGGGTCAGCGACCCCTCTTTTATGTGCAGGATGGGGAGCTGCTGCAGCTCCAGAACCCTGAAAACAAGAGCTGCGTCCGCCCATCCCTGCTGGTGCTGGCACTGGGGAAACTGCGCCGTGCCTCTGCTGGGCTTACCTGTGGGCAGGCATGAACTCGGGCGCCTGCAGCACAGCCTGTGTCAGCAGGACGCTGCCCACCCGTCCATCTGCCTGGTGAACACTGGGGTCTGGACCCTCCTCCACGCATGTGCCCTGGAGCTGGCGGCTGGGTGGGCCCGTGAGTCCTGCATGGGAAGAAACCACATGGCCGGTGCTGGGGAGGAGGGTGTTCGGGCCCGGCCTCGGCCACCCTGAGCAAGTGGGGGCTGCCGCTGCCCACCTCAGTGGCTTCTTCAGGCTTCCAGAGACCAAAATGAAGTCAGACTTTCCTCTGTCATTCCAGACCTCTCACATTGTCCCCAGCCCATCACTTGCACGTGGGCAAGCTGCTTCTCTCAGGGTCATTTCACTGAGGTACAGGTGTCACCACCTTACTGTGTCCTTTTTCCCTTCTTACAATGTTTCCCAGCACAGCTCTGAACAGCTCTCACGCTTACAGACCAGCCCCATGGATTTAATCAGTCCTGGGTCAACAGACGTTTGGGAGTCTGCCAGGTGACAAAACTCGCCTAAGCCTGATCTCAGACCCAGAACACAGGCCTGGGGCGGCTGCCAGGGTGACCGCTGAACATGCCAGCCTGCTGCCCAGACGTGCCCAGACCCAAGGACCTCCATGACCTCCTGGACCACGGCTGCACCCGGTGTGAAGACCAGCTCCCCTCGTTCCGGGAGGCAGTGGGTCCGTGATCGTCCCCACTCCAGCCTTGTCAGCCAACACGACAGTCAAACCTGCATCTCTGACCATGAAAAACAAAAGAACAGCAAGAGGTGAAAGGCCAACATGAAGTGTGGCCTCCAGGAGAACAAGTCTCCGGGTCGCTCCCTCCTTCTGGCCCCTCATCCCTCTCCATTCAAGGAGGATCCAGAACCCAATCCAGATGTCCCCGCCTGCAGATAATGAAGCAGGGTTGTTAAAACTTCTAATGAAGTCAGGGAAACATAAACTACTGCATCTATAACAAGTAATATGACATACGAAGAAAGGAAAATTTGGAGATGAGAAAAGAGAGCTAGGCATTCTCTTAAAATATGTAACTGTCAAAACAAAATACTGGAAGACAGAGTTTAAGAAATACCCTCAAACACATATACAATTAAAAAAAAGAAAAGAAAAGAAAAAACAACAAAACAAGGTAAGCATTTTGGGACACTGGTCCAGGACTTCCAACATCCACGTAGTGCTTGTGTTCTAAAGAGAGAAACGAGAGTGGAGGGAATTATCAAAGGAACTGTCCGAGAACGTGAGGAAGAAACGCCCCGAGCTGAGGGGGACCCTGCTCTCCTGTGTTACATTCAAATGCTTGACGGCAAGGTGAACTCAAAAGACTCCCATCCAGGACCAGCACCGTGAACCTTCAGAGCACTAAGACTTCAAAAAAGAAGTTCCCTCTCCACCTTTACCCCTTCATTCCTGGATGGAATGTAAAATGACGTCTCAATCAAACTAACAAAACAAATGCCAAGTCACAGACTCAGACAGCAGAATGGTGGTCACCGGGGATGGTGTCAAGGAGGGCGTCCAATGCCCGGTGACGGGAAGAGGTGAGAGGTGGCACTGAGCAGACAGCGGAGCACACAGTGGACTTGTGGCAATGCACGCCTGGAAATCAGAGGTGCCAAGAAAGAGAACGAGACCTGTAATTCAGGAAACACTGAAGCAAACCCAGGGAAGCAATCAAAGGAGCCATGGGGACAATGGCCTCACCCAACCCAGGGAGATGTCACCTGGACGGGCCAGGGAGAAAGGGCGCTCCCAGCAAGTCTTCAGAGGGGAAACTTGGAACCCTGGTAGAAGTTAAGGATGTGGAAAAGCAGGCAACGTAAGAAAAACACAAAGACAATTACAAACTCCAAGAAAACACATACATAACCACAGAAAACTCAGAAATGTGGGTGACAGGCTGAATTCATGGTGTCAGTATCTTCCTTACAAGGCGGGATGTCAGAAGATGCCACTGATTGGGCAAGAAATCTATGCCAATGTGTTATTTACAAGCATTTACAGTGTAATGATAAGTAGGAAGGCCACGACAATGACGTTCCTGTCATGTTGGAGAGAGGGTCCACTCTGTGTGTCGCAGGTGCTGACAGGTGAGTGAGGTAGACTGGAGTGAACAGCGCAGCGGTGGCAGCTGTTTCATTGCACTGTAACTCTTTCCTCCCTGTCCTGTTGTTTGTCACGTGCACATTTTATTTTGACAATGTGACCCGGGATGTCTGTGGGAAGAGTCAGCATTCCAGGGACACTGGCTCTGGGTCTGACCATACACACTGGGCTCGCATTGGGCGCCCTGGCCCTCCCACTTCTGTGACCCCAGAGACCCATGCGGCCACCACACCTGGTGCAGAGACGCATGGACCCACCTGAGGGGTGGGGCTCGACAAAGGCGGCCATGCACACAGCCACGCCGGCGTCGGCAGGGCGCACCAGGTAGTCCAGCGCCTGACTGTCAGCCAGCTGCCCGGTCTGGAAGGAAACTTCCTGGGAGGACGCCAATGCAAGGGACATCGGCCACGAGTCAGGGTCCAGCATGTTGTCGCTGCCGTCAGGGCAGATGGTGGAGGCAGTGGCAGGATCATGACCGGGTCCCCCTTGGTATACGTCACCACCTTGCAGACACCTAGGAAGCACAGCCAACACTGTCCCTCGGTGGGCAGAGGCCCCCTCATGCCAGGGGACTGGGGGCACAGTCCAACACAGCCCCAATGCCACAGCCCTCCCTGGTCTCCCTGTGGCTGCAAAGGTTCTAGAGACACCTGGAAAGCACAACTACTGGAAACCTAGATACATCAGCAGTTTACTCACAAGGACCTTCAGTGAAGCCTGTTCCACCATACTGAAAGCTGAAAGTGCCTGGGAAGAGCCTTCACAGCTCCGTGAAAGAATGTCGGCTGATCCCAAAGCAACACGGGGCAGCGTGTGCTAACAGCCTGAGGAGGCAGCATCCCACAGATGCTCAGCGTCTCGGACAGTGCCCCTCGGTTTTTGGTAATCACCACCGCCACGCCCCAGAACTCAGGTCCTGTAACTACACTCATTTCACAGGTGAGGAAAGCGAGCCACCAAGAGGTCACAGGAAGCTGCCTGAAGATGCAGCCACCGGGGTGGAGCTGGTCTGAGTGTCGCTGCCAGGCCCGGGTATTGTCACTGAAGATGCTGCTGTCACATCCATTAAGTGAAAAAAGTGTGCACAGCTGGATGGCTGCACAAGATGAGGGCCTGGCCCAGCACTCGGACCTGGTCCTGCTCCGACTGACCAGCACGCGCCTTATCCTGACGTCAGGTCTGCACCTCATCGCGGGGGGTGTGCAGGGCAAGGGACTGTGCTTGCATGGTGCCAGCCATGTGGCCAGAACTCAAGAAATGGTGACTGTTACTGACTCAAGGAAAGACAAACCACAGAAATGTCAGAAATACACCACCACAACAGCTGGGGTTGCCCTTCGGAGGTAAGTCTGCCCATTTTTCCTTCTAAGTCTGTTTTCCCCCTTCTCCAAAATATACAAGAGGTCAGGCTGTGAGCCAAGCTGCAGGGAGCGAGTGTAGGGTCCCTAAAGTGGGCACCTTGTCCCTCGCACCCTCGCTGCCATGGTCCCCGTGCTGGCCCCGGCATTCCCATGCCCACCCCCGGCCTGACCACCTCCTGCGGATGGGGGAGCTGAACAGAGAGATGGTTCTGGGTCTGTGGGGACGGCAGTACCTGGGAGCTTGTGACTTTGGCATAGTCCCGTCTCCAGAGAAGTCCCAGGCCAGGGCCAGAGGTCCCCACGGCCCTTGGGTGGTCTCCAGGGTCTGTGCAGGCCCATTTTCCTCGCCTGCTGTGGAAAACCGACCCCAGGTTGGGAGGCGTGGTGATGCCCAAGGGCCGACCTACTCCCCAGCAGGTTAAGAGTCGCCCCGGGGACTGGAAAAGGGTGTCACCACTGAGTCACCCCAGTGTTCTTTGTCCCTGATCTGCCTCTGGTCTGAATGACACAACCCTAATCACGATGCCCTAAGTCCGGGTGCCCGCCTCACTTTGCCAATCTACTGATGTCTGGTCTGGGCCGCACAGTAACCGCTAAACGGCGCGGGCAGCCCCAGCTGACCCTCGGCTTCAGAGCTCTGGCTCCTTAGGGCCAGAAGCTGTCTCTGTAACCAGAGAGACGCTGGCTAGGCCCGGCCCTAGACACGGGGTGCAGAGAAGGGGGCGTCAGGAAGCTGCCCCCAACCGCAAGGAGGCTGGGCCCTCGGCCCACTCACCTGACCACTGAGGCCTGTCCACATACCCAGGGCCGCGGCGGCAGGGGCCTGAGGGCTGCGGGGGGTCCCGACCCCTCTCCCTCGCACTGGGGTCCTCCGCTGCGTCTTCCGCCGCTGGCGCCATCAGCTGGAGACCCACCCTCTGGCGCCGCCGGTAATTGGAAAACCAGTTGTAGACCTGCTCTACGGTTAAGCTGGTCTCCAAGGCCAGGCTCTCCTGCCCGAAAACAACACAGCCTCGAGCCTTGCTGGCACTCACAGGCCGCAGGGGTGCCCAGGGGCGGCCCGACGGCACGGCCCCCAGAAGGCGGGTGGGAGGGGTGCACCGAGCAGGCCGGGCGCCGACAGGAGCTGCGGACAGGCCCCAGCTCGCTGGCCGAGTTGCCTCCTACAAGGCCACCAGGGGCAGGTCGGTTGGGCCGCCCAACAGGTGCTCAGGCCGGTTGCTTCCTCCCTCAGAGGCGTCCGCAGAGCTTGCCTGTGCCCTCGGGGAGATGCCAGAGCTCACAAACGGCCAAGGATTTGAAACGGAATGAGAAGCAGGGAGCTCGGGAAGGAGAGTACGTCGGCCTCCGACCGCGCCGCTTCTAGTCTCAGGAGCCAGCGCCCGACTCAGCTGTCCAGGTGGGCGGGGCGATCACGGAGTGCCCTGCCGATTGGACGGCGAAGAAATGGGCGTGGCTACCACTGGGGACGCTCTACCGACTGGACGGAGGAGTGGGCGGGGAGACCGGAGAGCCCTGCCCATTGAATGAGAAGTGGGCGATTCATTGGGAATGCCCAACAGAGTAGACAAAGTAGAGAAGTGGGCGGGGCGAACACTGGGAACGTGCGGCTAATTGGAGAGGGGCTATCACTGGAAGAGCCCTACTAACTGGACAAAAAGGTGGGTGGAGCAAACACTAGGAGAGCCCTCCTGATTGGACAAGCACCTAAAGTGAGCAGAGCGATCACTTGGAAAAAGGTTGCTGATTGGATGGAGAAGAAAAGTGGGTGGAGAAAACATAGCAAAGACTTGCCGATTCGACAGAGGGGAGAAGCCGGCGGAAGGCGCAGGCCCTAGTTCAGAGCAGTAGAAAGCTCTCCCCCGCCCCTTCGCGCCCGTTCCCTGCGAGTTCCTCGCCTGCGTGCCTCCTGCATTCTGCCTCTGAATGAACTGGGTCCCGTGGGCATCTGCCTCTCCAGGGCTGGAAGCTCCACGACAGCGGAGACTCCACACCCCTCGCCCTGGTGTCTCGCGTGTGGCCGCAGCCAGTGCTCAGCGAGCGCGCATCTGCTGAAGCCACACGCGACTGGGGATATTGTGACCCACGTGAGAAAACTAAACCCTCCACGTGTGCAGGCTGGACCTCTCAGGGTCTGCCAGCCGATTACTCCTGTATCCAGGAGAGTTCACGGAGAGCCACAGACCACCAACATCCTGGCAGACGGGCCACTCGGGAGGCGAAGGAGGGTGTCACCCAAGGGTGGCGTGTCCCCTAAGGGTGCGGTTAAGGAGAGGGCTGCCTGGCCTAGCTCTCCTCGGCGCTTACCCGCTCTTCCTTGCTGGGGTTGGTGCTCACACCCGAGGCGAAGTCATGCAACTTCTGGCGAATCTCTTTGGGGAAGTTCCGGCTCTTCGGGCCGCCAGGGCAGAGTGAGGGGGGCGGCGGGTTCCTGCATGAGCACATGGAGGAGGAGGGTACAGACACCGCTTTTCCCGGATGCTGCCAGACACTAGGCACCCCTGCATTTCCTCTCATCTCACTAGCCACGCCTGGCCCTTCTCTGTGCTGCAGAAGTCCCAGGGGTCCAGTGAGGGCACGGCTGGGTACCTGGCTGGCCCACACTATGCTCCACAGGTGCACAGAGCTGTCAGCAGAGCTTGCAGTGCACTTGGGGAGATGCCAAAGCTCACAAATGGCCAAGAATTTGAAACGGAATAAGGAGGGTGGTTATGCTTTACTGTTGTGTACATTTTCACATTTTCAAAAGAAAACTGTCATGTAAGCACCTGTCCCTGCAAGACTCAATATCCACAGCCAACGAACAAATCTCCATGGACGTCAAAAACGCATCCCACACATCCCCAATGCCAATGCAACTCGATCCCCCACTCTGCAGGTCTTCCCCCAGCTCCCCATCCTGTGCGTCTCAGTGAGAAACTCCCATTCTCCAGCCAGTCAGGCCAAGAGCCCTGGACTCAGCTTCCTTCTTTCTTTCCTCCAGCAGCCTAGTAGCATGTCCTCTGAATCTGTCCCGACTCAGGCTCTCCTCAGCCCGTGCTCCTACACTGACCATCGGCTGTAGCTGCAACGTCTCCCTCCTCACGCCCCCAGGGACCGCCATCCCCCGGCTCAGGCCTGTCCCTCAAGGACTGGACAGGTGTGCACAGCAGCCCCCTCCCCACGGCAAGGACCTGCGGAAGACAGTCCTCTTCTGAATACACTGCCTGCCTAGCGTTCCTCATGCTGAGCTGTGGACTGCACTTTGTCTCCTGGGTTACGGCCACCGGCCACACCCGATGTCAGCTCCTGGAAAGCAGGGCCCAGTCTCTCTTCGTAGCACCTCCCACAGCAGCCAGCAGTGCAGGGCCTCTTCACAACACTGTGTGCTGGGCACCAAACCTTTTACTTTGCTGAACTGCACACTGGCAGGGGGTGAGCACCTACATAGAGGGACATGGTTGCACCCCTGAAAACCCCAAGGCTGATTCACTGCCAGCTTTTAGGACGTATCTCTTCCTGGCGGGCACCATGAAAAAAATTCCCTCTGAGCCCAAAGGGATTCCCCTCTTCTTCCAGGAACCAGGCCATCAGCCAGGCCCCCTGGCTCAGAAAGCCTCCATCACTCGGACTGGCAGGAGCTCAGACAGAGATCTGCAGCTCCTGACCAGTGGGGCCAGAATCCTCTCGTGTAACCCTTAGCAAGCCACCAGCTTTTCTGTGCCTCGTGTGGTGTGCTGACAACAGTGATAATAATAATTAGCAGTTGTAATGTTGACTCCATGATAATGGTCATGATGATGATTAACATCTGTTCAGTATCGACTGTGTGCTAGGCAACCTTCTAAGTGGCACACGCATCTCATCAATGTTTGCAGCACTGTCACCTGTGATCCTCTTGAAAAGGTCCTGAAGTCCTGAGGGACAATGCTAGCATGACTGTGGCTGTTAGAGGACCTGAGGCACACACGGGGCTTCTCCCACAAGAGGGGACAGAGGAGGGTGACGTCAGAATGCCAGGGTCTTCCCTGCTGGGCGGGGCCTCCCCTGCAGCTACAGCTCTCTGTCTGGGTCATGGGAACTCCCCCCTCGTCTCACCCGCCTGCCCACAAAGGCAAAAGTGCACACTGGGCAGGTGGGCAGGTGAGCAGGGGTCGAGCGCGCTCCGTGTGGACACACCACCTGGCATCCAGCCCACTGCCTGGGACTCGGTGCTTCACCTGATTTTGCCCACTGGACCTCTACCTCCCTTCGGCCTGTCTGCGGGCTGGGTGGCACGTCCCTTGGGAGCCCCCGGGAACAAGCGCGAAGGCCGGCAGGTACCTCTTCCTGCAGCGGAACTTCTGCACCGGGGTCAGTGAGGCCACGCCCAGCCTCTGCTTGGCCAGAACGTAGTGGATGTCGTTCCAAAGCTGCACCAGCTCCTCGCTGCCTCCTGGCACCCGGCAACCCTGCCAAAAAGAGCTTGCTGACACCTGCCCGCTGTCAGCCACAGGATTCCAGGAGGAGCTGCTTGCAGATGTGCCACATAGAGAGGGCGTGGGACACGTGGCCTGTGCTCTGGTCCCCATCAGGCCCGGCAGTGTGTCCCCATCAGCACTGGAGCCCACCTGCAAAGCACACAAGCTGAGCCGAGCCCTCAGACACTCCCTACAGATGGAGGGCACGAGGCACAGGGTGGGCAGCTAGTGGCGGATGGCACACCCCAGGCAGAGCCATGGACCACGGCGTCAGATCCGAGGCCCAAAGCCTGAGCACACCTCTGGGGAAAGACCTTTCTCTCCCACCCAGCAGGGCGGGCCCCTCAGCAGCTCAATGAGTGCCCTCCAAGCCAAGTGGGAGGAAGGGGTCCTGGCCTGTGTTCGCTGACAGCTCACTGACCCAGTGTGGCTTGTTCACACACCCAGACTTTGAAGATGGCGCTGGCCTCCCCCGAGACACTGCAGTGTGCACACGTGTCACGTCAGGACCATCCTGGAGGGAGGTGCGCTCGGTCACTCAGCGTTCCCACCACAGCATTAGGAAAAGCCCGTCTTCCTGGGCAGGGACTTAGGGTGTCCTGCCAGGATGCAGCCACCAGCTTTGGGCACCGCCATCAGGGAACCCCCAAAAGGGCTCTCCGCCTGCAGGAGGTGGCGCTAGACGGGAAACGCCCTTCTTGGTGCGATGGCCCCATCTCACCTCTCAGGTCTCAGTTACAGGACAGCTGGTCAGAGATGCTTCTGGACCATCTGGCCTGAGTTGATCGTCCCTGTCCAGGGACTTTGTCATCACTGACTGCCTTCACGGCAGTTGTCACAACGCTGGGTGTTGCCTTCTTTATTTCATCCGTGTATTTGGGAACATTTAAACCAGTCCTCTCTATGGGATTGGTACATGGACATTTCCTTCCCAGGTTACCACGTGGTTTAGAACCGAGGAAAAGTGTGACGGACCATCGTGGCCCGTCCACTGCGCCCCACCCGCCTCCAGGCCAGTCCTACCTCTAGCAGCCGGCAGGCTGCGCGGTGCTGCTCCTGCTGAGCCAGCTCGCGGGCGCACACCAGGGCTACGTCCGCGTTGTCCAGGAGGTGCAGGCGGAGCTGGCTGTCCAGCACGGCCCTGACCAAGGGCTTCAGCTGGGCGGGGTCATCCTGGAGCTCCCGACACAGCCTGCCTGCCAGAGTCACCAGCTCCTCCAAGGGGAGGCCGGCGGCCCTGTCCCCCCGCAGCCGCTTCAGGAGGCTCTCCATCCTGCGACAAGTTGCGCCCCTCTGCGGACAAGACGGTCATGGCAAGGGCCAGCACAGGCTGCCTACATATCTGTCCTCGGATCAGCTCTGTGGCAGTAATGAAAGCGTACCGGAGAGAGGGCACGGGGGCATCTGGAGTGCAGGCCCAGGCTGTTTCCTTTTAGTTCCTCCGAAACCCAAGTCTAGTCCTCGGTCCAGCACTGCTCAGCGAGGTGCTGTCGCTGCGACTGCTCACTCACCTCGGAGCCTGTCCTCTGTTCCCCCGGTGCCCAGTGCACAGGCCCCACCCCAGTCCTCCAATACCTCCTCTGCTCCCACTGTGGTTGTCACGTCACCTTACGCCTCTGGGCTCAGGGGTGGGGGTGGGGGTGGGGCGGGGACCGTGTGTGTTGGAGTCATCAATTTCCCCCTCGTCTGCCAGGTGGATGCGAAGTCCCAGGCGCTGGGCAGACGCCACTTACACCCCTGAGAAGAAGAGCCCTGGGGCTGCAGGAGCAGGCCTCGTGCCACCTGGTTTTAACTACTCTGATTTTGAAAAAATGTTTTATCATTTGAAAAGCCCCACGACTGAAAGGTGGCCCTAATCACACAAATTTGATTTTAAAAAAAAAAATTCAATTAAGAAGCGTACGCGACGGGATGACGCTTCGCCGCGCCTCCCTGGGCCTGCGCCGCGGGGCCGTCACGGCTGCACTGCGGTGGCGCTGACCCCGCCCTGTGTCCGCTGGGAAGCTGCGAAGGTCCCAGGGTGGGGACCGCAGCGGGCTGGCCTCCGTGCCCAAGCAGAGCGCTCTGGTCACCACCCCCCAGAAGCCCACTGTGTCCCCGGAGCACGTAGCGGTCGCGCTGGGTCTCCAAGGCTCTGCGCACTTCTCTTCTGTCCGCATCTGGGTGTGACCACACCAACTCAACAGCACACAGGCCGCGCCCGCGACGCCTGCGCGCCCGGCGGGGCCCAGCACCCCAGGGAGGGGGCCGGGACTGGTTCAGACGCGGCGGGTTAGGCCGCACGCTCCGGACCGCTTTCCCGCCGCCACGGAACGCGTCCGGTTCCCAGTGACTGTTTGCACGGAGCGGACGCCCGCGATGGGGCTGCGGGGCCGCGACGTGGGCAGCAGGTGGCAGGTGGCGAGAGCCTGCGCGCCCAGGTGCGCGGGGCACGGGCCTGGCGCCGCCGCCTCACCCGGACCCGAGTCTCGGTCGCGCTGGGCAGGAGACCTGGACCACGCGTCCGCGGACGGAGCCGGGGCTCCGGGGCTTCGAAGGGGGCGGGGCGGGGCGCGCTCTGCTCAGGACGCGGTTTCTTCCAGCGCCGAGCACCCACCCCACCGGCTGCGGGAAAGGCGGGAAGGGGGCTAAGGGCTCGTGCGGACGGCACCTCGGACTCTGAGGTGACCCGGCCCCGGGGCACGGCTGGCTCCGCCCGGCAGCCTGGCTCCCCACACTGCCCCGTACCTTTCTGGGGTTGCTGCTCCCCCACGGAGGCCGAGACTCCTGCCCTGGAGCTCCGCTCTCGGCGCAGTGGCGCCAGCCCAGCACCCCTGGCCCCCACGCCCCGCCGCCCGCGCCCACTTCCGTGTGCACGTGCTCGGCCCGCGCCCCGCGGAGGAGGCGCCGCGGCGGCGGCGGCGGGAAGGTGCGGTGGCTACAAAGTTTCGAGGCCGCGGCCAATCCGGGAGAGGGCCCCGCCTGACGGCCCGGGATGCGCCCGCCAGCGCGGGGGGCGTCTGTGGAATACCGAGTGCAGAGGCGCCACCGAGCCCGGCTCCGCGCGTCCCCACGGCCTGGAGGCAGCGGGGCCGGGGCTGCGGAGGCTGAGGGCGGGCGGGCGGGCGGGCGGGCGGGGGAGAAAGGGCTTCACGACTCCCACGCCCCGGCAGCGGGGGGGGCCGGAGGCAGCTGTGCCCTTTGAGTGACCCCTGGCCATCCACCCCGGTGCACAGCGGAGCCAACGCCCTGCTGTGGTGGAAGCTTGGAGCGGAACCCCCGACCTGGCCCCCGCAGGAGGAGGTCGCCGTTCACAACCAGACTCCAAGGAGACAGGGTTGGGGCAGGGGCCTCTGGCCCGGCGCGGTTCAGACCCGGGGTTCGGCAGGGCCCGGGAGGGGGCGCCACTGAGCGGGCCCGGGGGGACAGCCCCGGTAAATTTCAGGGTAAGGTGTACAAGCAAGACATTTTTTTCATACATATGTGCAAGGGTTCCAGCGTCACCTCTTTGAAAAGACCATCCTCTCCCCAATGGGTTGTTTTTGCCTCTTGACACACATCACTTGACAATATACGAGCATCGTGTGTAATTTTACTCAGGATTCTATTCCGTTTCACTGATCGGTGTCTAACCTTTCACAGACCAGACTCAGCTGCTATAACCTAACGATAGGTCTTGAAATCCAATAGTATGTCTTGCAACTTTATCCTTTTCAAAACTGTGAATATTCCTTTGCTAGTCCATTTAAATTTCACATTCAGCTTGTCAATTTTTACAGAAAGTCATTCTGGGATTTTGATTGGAATAGCAAATGAATCTATAAATCAGGTTGGAGAACACCGACACAATTTTGAGTGTTCTGATCCAGTCACATGGCATATCCTCCAGTTATTTAGGTCATGATTATTCCCTTCTTCATTGCTGTGTGGTTCTCAGCATATATTTTTATTTATATTTAAGTACTTCAGTTTTTGGGGTGCTGTCAAAAATAGGAGTGCATGGTAACCCAAATTTGCAGTTGTATATTGCAGGTATATACCAATACAACCGGTTGTATTGAAACGCTGATTTTATATTCTGCCAGCTTGCTAAACTGACTTGTTATGGTGGGTTGGTTTTGTGGTTTTTTTTTTTTCTTCCTTTTTTTTTTTTTCTTGGTAAGTTTTAAAAAGAATTTTCAATGCAGGCAATCATATTTTTTCTGGATAAATTCCTTTCCAATCTGTATCCTTTTTCTTTTTTTTGTCTTTTGGAACTAGTGAGGTCTGCTAGTACACGGTTGCATTAGTGGTAGGAGTGGATGGCTGAGATTTGTTCTCAGTCTTAGGGGAAGCTGTTCAGTCTTTCAACATTATGATGTTAATTGTAGAAAAATTTTAGATGTACTTTATTAGTTTGAGGAAGGTAATCCCTATTCCTAATTTGCAGAGGTTTTTATCTTGAATGCTGTGGGGTTTGAACAAATGCCTTTCCACCTATTGCAATCATCATGTTTAAGTTGGTCAGTATGAATTACTGATTAGATCTTGAATACTCAATTAGTCTTAGCTTTATGTCCCAAGGTAACCTCCCATTTGCCTTGCTGTATTACCCTTTTATAAAGCTCTGGATTAACTAGCATTTTGTTGAGGATTATTGCATCTATGTTTCTGAGGAACATTTGTAGTTTTTTTTTTTTTTTTAAGTGGTGAAACAAAAAGATAGTTTATTGAGGAGAAAGTACACTCCAAAGAGGCAGAAGCGGGCTCGAGCAAAGAAAGTGGCTCAGGAGCCTGTAGTTTTTTATTTATAATATCTTTGTCTGGTTTTGTTATCATTTAAGGTTGACCTCATAAAATAAATTAAGGTATATTCCTCATCTTCCATTTTTCTGGAAAAGTCTGTATAAAATTGGTATTCTTTCTTTCTTTCTTTTTTTTTAGATTTTGGTATGTGGGTAGCTCCCTGGCTGGGAATTGAACCCAGGTCACAGCGCTGACAGCCCCAGCGCCGAAGCCTTAAGCCACTACACCACCAGGGAACTCCTATTTCTTTCTTAAGTGATAGAATTCACCAGTGAAATGAAATGAGCCTGGATTTTTCATTGTTGGAAGGTCTTCTAGCTATGAAAAACCTTAGGTAGTTCATCTTTCAATAATTTAGTCCATTTCATCAAAGTTGTCAAAATTATATGCGTAGTTTTCTATTTTCTGGTTTTGTTGTTGTTTACTTCACTGGTTTCTGACCTTATCCTTATTTTACTTGTATTCACTTTTAGTGCTACAATTTCCCTCCAAACATTGCTTTTTCTCCATCACAAAATTTTGGAAGCTCTCTGTTCAGCTCAAAATATTTTAAATTTCTCTTGTAAACTTGGAATTTTGTTAACTTCCAAGAGTTCAGAGATTCTTTTTCTTTCTTTCTTTTTTTTGTTTGTTTCTTGCTAAGTTGCATTACAGTCAGAAGACAATTTGAATTTCAATTATTTTAAAAAATGTTAAGGTTTACTTTATGATTCAGTACATGACCTAAAGTGTAATTAGTATATATTGTGTATATTGGTGGATGCTTCCTGTGCAATTGAAAAGAATGTGTATTCTGCTATTGCTCTTAGGTCCACTTTGTGGATGGCATTACTCAATCCTTCTACAGCTTTGCTGATATATGGTCTCTGAGTTGTTGAGAAATAAATGTTTAAGTGTCTAACTAAAATGAAAGTGTACTTCTTTTAGCTCAGTTTTTGCATGATTTTGAAGCTTCATTGTTAATTGCATACACTTAGGACTATCTTGTTGGTGAAATTGTACTTCTATAATTATATACTATCCCTCTTTATCTTTTATAATTTTCTTTACTCTGGATACATATACATAATGTCAGATGTTAGACTGGGAGAAACTGAATCAACCTGACCTGCATTTAAGCTGATCTGAGCTTTGATGTAGTTTTATTAGGTTGGCTTTAGTTCACAGCTGCTTTTAAGTATATTTATGGCAGGAACACATTGTTTCCTCCAGCAGAATGTGGGATCTCAGCCTGGGAATGTTCTAGAAATCTGCTTCTGTACAAAGCCAACCTGCCAGCTTTCAGACAGTGGGAAGTATCTCCTTGCCTTATAGCCTGAGTGCTTTCCGGGTTGCTGAGGTTCCTTTGCTTTCCAGTCTTTCCTTCCGACTTCTGAGCTCCCAGGCTTCTGAAGGCCTAGGATGCCTGGGAAGAGTATCTCCACTCTCCTGACCCTTCTCACATCTTTTGTAGTTCAAATTCTTGAGTGCTTTAGGGTGGTTTTCATGTGTGGTAGGAATGGGATGGTGCGTTCTCCACCCATTCCTCGGTCTGAAAAGAATGCTTCTAGTGAATTTCTTTCAAGTATTACACTATCCGCCTTCTGCCTTCAGATAGTATCTGCATTGCACTTAGGAGAGGACCTGGACATCTCAGCAAAATGTCTTATTCTTAGCGTTCTCTGCCAACATCAATCACACTTGTCATACATCTGTAAGCATTCCAAGATGACCCATAGGAAAGTTGGCTGGAAACTTGTGGTGGGGGTCCTTTGGGCTTCTGTCATGGAAACTTGTTTGTGGTGGGGGTTCTTTGGGCTTCTGTCACGTCAGTCCACAGGCGACTGTTGTCAACGTGCTGTCCCCCCACACTCAGTTGCATCAACTTTTAATATATAAAATGTTCCATACTTGCTAGTGTCTTGTTCATTTGGGTTTGTTATTTTTTTCTTTCTTTATTTGGGTGTGGTTCCTTGACCAGGAATTGAGCCTGGGCAGTGGCGGTGAAAGAACCAAATCCTAGTCACTAGGTCACCAGGAAATCCCCTTTGTTTTGTAGCTTATACAGTTTAACCAGAATACCACAACCAATCATTGAAAACTGAGAAGTTTTTTGTTTGCTTTTTTGTAGTTCCCTGGCTAGGAAGCGAACCCAGACCGCAGCATTGAGAGCACTGAAGCCTAGCCACTACACTGCGAGGGAACTCCCTTTTGTTTCTGACCTCATCAATTCCGTACAATTTTTTGTTTTCATACATTGGCAGAATTTCCATTCCATTGTTCAATAAAAGTGATGAACATACTTGTAATTTTAAGTCAAAGGAATGTGTGTATATACACATACACACACACACACACACACACACACACAATGTATTAGTTTTGCCATTAACTATAGAATTAGTCAGTTTGGGGAACATGTTCTTGCAAAGTTAATTTCTCTTCTTAATAATATCTTATTATCCATGGGTACAGAACTCCACCAAATGACTTATCTACACATACTGAGATAATCATATGGCTGTTTCTGGTAGTGTGGTTATTTGTATGAAATCATTTTTGAATATTAAGTCTTTCAAACATCCTTCCATGTTTCTATTAGGATCAAATTCAGCTGCATACAACAGCACCAACTCTCCTCTCACCTGCCCAAGGAGGAGCTAAAACAAGGTAGTTCATTTCTCTTTTCTGTAAAAGATACTCAGCTGTTGGCAGTCTGGGGCAGGTATACCAGCTCCATCATTATCAGACAGCCAAGTCACTCTTTCCATTGCATTCTAGCAGATGGCTTCCATATTCAAGATGAATTCAGGTTCTAAGACAGTTGCTCCAACACCATCATGTGTTGCATACTGAAAAGAGGGAAGATTAAAGAAAGGATACTAGGGGGTTTGCCCCAGTTTTTTTTTTTTTTTAAAGAACCTTCACATTAGATCCCCTCAGCAACCTGTAACTCCATATAATTACTCAAGAGTGTAGTACTATGATTATACATTTAACTGCAGAGAAAGTGAAGAAATGTAACTTTTTAGTGGGTCATGTTGTCATTAGGAAAAATACAGTGATTCTGATGGTAATGAAGGGATACTGGGCTCACTACTAGTGATCTGCCACACTTAAAAATGTCTTGGCTTAAAAACAAACAAAACTACACTAGATGCATTTTGCTATAATTGCATTTAGAACTTTTAAATCTGTGTCCATAACTATGACTTGCAAGTCAATTTCCCCCAAATGCCAACATTTCTGGTTTCTACTGGGCAAGGTCACATGTGGATTTTCATCACACAAGACAGTAATTTTTAAAACCTAAATGACCCTGGGTAGTACTAAACTAAATGCACCTGCCCTTGTGTACTTATTCTTACTATGTGTGCATTTTCCTTGGAACATCAATGACAAAATATATGAGCGCTGTCCAGAAAGTATCCAGCCATGTAAAATGAAAAACAGAGGCATTTATGGCTGTATTTTTTCTGGACAGCCCTCGTATATTCATATTTTTCAGATTTCGACGATACACTTAAACAAATATCTGAAACTTATTTTATACAAGCATTCTTGTCTCTTCTGTTAATCATCATTTTTCACCCCAGGTATCCTGACATTGTATTCTGTATAATGAACTGAACACAATGATGACTTGGTCATTCAGTAATTATTAATACCTCCTTCAAGGATAAAACATTTTCTTTGGGTAAAAGATGGTTTCCCTCCTGAAGTAAAAAAACAGAAAGCAGAGTGTTTCAGGAATATCTGCAGTTTCGGAACTTCAAATTCCAAGACAGTCTTAATGTAATTACCAGGAACCCAACTCTGCAGATCAGCACTCATTCATGTAACGCAATTGGTGACATTGTGAAGACTAACTGTAAATAAGCAACTGACAGAATGATTTCTCACCACCCTAACTTCACAACTATACATACATTTCCTAGCATCACTTAAATGCAATACAAAAATACTGCATGTTTAAAATGAAGACAAGTGAACTAAAATTACAAATGACAATAGCTAAAGCTACACTGGGTAATCTGTATAGAAGGGAATAATTAATAATTGTAGCAAGATGCTACCAGAGAAAAAAGCTCAGCTTGCTGTTCTGTGCTTAAGGAGTCCATTAAAAATTTATAGTCCAGAGTACCTCAGCCCACTGATAATGCCAAGTCCTTGAAAGGGCACCTTGAATGATCATGTTATGTGTGAATACAATGCATTACTCTTAAAAGACATCAGGATGTTCTAACCAACTGGGAAACAATGAAATGTGCACCATATTGATGTATGTAACTAAAGAGGTAGCGGCCAAGCCCATTTACAAAGGGTACAGATTAATAGGTTTCTAATATTAAAATGCATTTTAATAAGTCATTATTCTAGCAAAATGTTGTATTTAAGAATGTTGCATGCAGAGTAGAAGTCCTTGGGAAATGGTATTATATCGAAAAATATCATACATGGCATTCACCAGTAGTAAAATGCCACACTACACAAAACTCATATAGTACAGAGCAAAATAAAATCCAAATATCCCTGCAGGTCTCATGATGTATTTCTTAGCCAGATCACATTTTTCACACAGTTAAAAAAAAATGTTTATTTTATTATGAATATACCTATAATTTATACTTACTTCCTTTTCATAAAAGCTTGGAATATCTGTAACATAATTTCCCTTAAAATGATTTGTAGAGAAAATTGTTTATCCTAATTAATAAAAATAATAGTGATGGGAATCTTGCTGCTTTACCCCATTTGACACTTTTAAAGATCCTCACTTATATATTATTTCTTTTTCCTAGAGGTTTGTCATTTCTAGATAAAGCATCTCCCTTATAACATGATTTCTTCATAGTATGAGCTTCTGATAACTAAAGTTTTCCAAATTTTTGATAATTCTGCCAATTCACTGATTTTATATTTTCTCTCATAAAATTCCTAGTGTCTATTTAATAAACCATGAATTTTAAAGGAGTATATTCCATATTAACTGGCTTAAATGTTATCTTATTACTTTCCAACATTTGTGATTCCTCACTTAAGTTTATAAACGTATAAAAAGGTGTGACAGCTGAAAACTATCATAGGGTTTACTGAATCCTGAAGTTACTGTGTACATTTACTGATGTTTTTTCTACAAGTAAAAACAGCTTTCTGTGCATGCCTTTCCACATAAGGTTTCCATTCAGTATGAGTTTTCTGGTATATGAGTTGACTCCATTTGTAGAGTTCCTCTTCTATGTGAATTTGGTGGTATTTCCTGTGAATTAACTTCTGAGAACTTTTTTACATTTACCAATGTGCTTCTCATGTACATGAGTTCTCTGATGCATAATGAGCTGTGACTTCCAACAAAAAGCTTTCCCACATTCAGTGCATTTACAGGGTTTCTCTCCTGTGTGAGTCCTTTGATGTGCACTGAGAATTGACTTCTGAGAGAAAGTTTTTCCACATTCATTACATCCAAAGGGTCTCTCCCCAGAATGAGTTCTGTGATGTACTATGAGCTGAGATTTCCTAATGAAGGCTTTCTCACATTCACTGCATTCATACGGCTTCTCTCTTGCATGCATTTTCTGATGTACAATGAGCCGTAATTTTCCACTGAAGGCTTTGTCACACTGGCTGCATTTAAAAGGGGTTTCCCCTGCATGGGTTCGCTCATGTACTATGAGCAGTGACTTCCAAATGAAGGCTTTCCCACATTTGTTACATTCGTATGGTTTCTCTTCTGAATGAGTTCTCATGTGTATAATGAGGTATGATTTGCTGCTAAAGGCTTTCCCACATTCACTGCACCCATAAGGTTTTTCCCCTGCATGAGTTCTCTGATGTGAAATGAGCTGGTCTTTCCTATTAAAAGCTTTCCCACATTCACTGCATTCATATGGACTTTCTCCTGTGTGAATTCTCTGATGCACAATGAGTTGTGAATTGAAACTGAAGGATTTGCCACATTCGTTACATTCGTGTGGTTTCTCGCCTGTGTGAGTCCTCATGTGTATAATGAGGTACGACTTGCTCCTGAAAGCTTTTCCACATTCACTGCATTCATACGGTTTCACACCTGTGTGACTTCTCTGATGTACAATGAGCTGTGACTTCAAACTAAAGGCTTTTCCACACTGGTTACATTCATAGGGTTTTACCCCAGTGTGTGTTCCCTGATGTACAATGAACTGGGACTTGAAAGTAAAGGCTTTCCCACACTCACTACAAATATAGGGTTTCTCCCCTGTATGGGTTCTCTGATGTACCAGAAGGTTTGACTTTGTATTGAAGGCTTTCCCACATTCACTGCATTCAAAGGGTTTCTCTCCTGTGTGAATTCTCTGGTGTATAATAAGCTGTGATTTCAAACCAAACGTTTTTCCACAGTCACTGCATTCATAGGGCTTCTCCCCAGCATGAGTTCTCTGATGTGAAATGAGCTGATATTTCCGACTGAACGCTTTTCCGCATTCATGGCATTCATATGGGCTCTCTCCAGTGTGAATTCTCTGATGTATAATGAGTTGCGAATTAAAACTGAAAGATTTCCCGCATTCATTGCATTCATGGGATTTCTCTCCTGTATGAGTCCTCATGTGTATAATGAGGTAGGACTTGCTTCTAAAGGCTTTGCCACATTCACTGCATACATAAGGCTTCATTCCAGTGTGACTTCTCTGATGTACAATAAGCTGCGAATTCAAACTGAAGGTTTTCCCACATTGCACACACCCATAGGGCTTTACTCCTGTGTGAAGCCCCTGATGTACAGTGAGCTGTGACTTGAAAGTAAAGGCTTTCCCACACTCACTGCAACCATAGGTTTTCTCCCCTGTATGGGTTCTCTGATGTACCAGAAGGTTTGACTTTGTATTGAAGGTTTTCCCACATTCACTGCAATCATATGGCTTCTCTCCTGTATGAATTCTCTGATGTATACTGAGCTGTGACTTCAACCCAAAACCTTTCCCACATTCATTATACCCAAAGGCTTTCTGTCCTGAATGCAATTTCTGGTGTGAAATTACCTGGTCTTTTCTACTGAAGACTTTTCCACATTCACAGCATTCATTGGGATCCTCACCTGTGTGAGTTCTCTGATGTATAACAAGCTGTGAATTGAAATGGAAAGTTCCCCCACATTCACTGCACTCATGCAATTTCTCTCCTATAAGAGTTCTCTGATGTTCAATGAGGTAGGACTTACTGTTGAAGTCTTTCTCACATCCATTACATTTATAGGTTTTCTCTCCTGCATGAGTTTGCTCATGGACTACAAGGTCTGACTTACTGCTGAAGACCTTCCCACAGTAACTGCATTCAAAGGGTTTTCCACCCATATACATCTGTTGGCATGTGAGTTGTGACTTCTTGTTGACAATACTTCCAGATTCATTACTTTCACAGTATTTTATTCCAATAATAGTTTCTTCGTGTTTAGAATGGAGGACTGATTCCCTTTGTGCATGAAAGCCATTAGGAGTCTTTCCGGCATAATTCCTATTGAAATCTATACTGTATTTCAATCTCTTTCCAAGTGTGCCACATTTATAAAGTTTTTGTCTTGAGGAAACAGGATTTGTAATAAGAAGACATAGTTTTCCAAATGCAGTACATTCATAGCATTTTGCCATACTTCCCAGCTTGCCTTGATTTTCCTGATGCCATTCCATATGATTCACAATTTCCCAGACTTTGTCTAGAAATGAAAATAATATGTTACAAATAATATGATTCTGGTAGAGCATTAAAAAAGCCTTAAAAATGCCATGTAATGAGGATATTGTTTTAGTTTCAGATATCAGATCTGAATATAAATAAAATCTCAAGTGTAAACGTCCCCAAACTCCTAGGCACTGGAGAAAGCAAAGCAAAGCAAAACTAAAAATGAAGATAGGCAAAGGAAAGTGACAATCAAAGATGGTTTTGAGTATAAAAGTTTTACATAGTAGGTAAAGAAGACAAAACAGGCAAAGGAAAAATGAGCAAAATATAAAGAGAGTGGATGGAATCTCTAAGCATTAGATTCACTGAATAAATAACTGCTGAATATCTATTATGTGCCAAACACTGCAAAGTTCAAGAGAGGCAACAGAAAACACTGAAAGTTAGTTCATAATCCTCTTGGGAATAAAGTTCTAATGAATACCCAGACAAAGAAATGAAAAGAAACTCACAAGAAAGCTATTAAAAGCACTGATAATAAATAAAAGAAACAACAACAAAAATACCAAAGACGCATGGAATTGATCAAGATTTATAATGGTGTCTGATGTCTCATTAGCATCACTAGAGAAGAGAAAACAGAGCACTGAGGAGTAAAGTATAAACATTTCAGAACCATGGGCCTCAAAATTTATATTGCGCATGCCCTTTCACAGGAAGCTACCGGAAGAGGTGCTCAAATAAAACACACCAAGAAAAAAGATGACACAGAACCAATACTGAAAGTAAAATCTGATAGGACATTCCAGGACACAAACTGTATATCCAGGTCCTGAGTAAAACTACACTGGAGCAAGTCAAAAGACATAGGAGCAATGTCATCAGGAAAAAGAAATTGATAGAATTAGAGATTTCGGTGAATGTACCAAACAAATATTTAGCTAGGTGAAGAGTGTCTGGGGGGTTACATTAATGATAACTATTTTAATTATAAGAATAGAGAATGGGAGTTCCCTGGTGGTGTAGTGGCGTAAGGCTTCGGCGCTGACGCTGTCAATGTTGCAGCCTAGGTTCGATTCCCAGCCAGGGAACTACCCACATACCAAAAAAAAAAAAAAAAAAAAAAAATAGAATAGAGAAAATTGTGCTGACAAAAAAAACAAGAGAAAAAATTCTATGAACCGTTAACTAACCACCATATACTTGCAAGATTTTCCTGTGAATAGAAATTACAGTTGTGGGGATCATAACAGCTAAATACAATGTCAGATGGGTAGTACAGTTGGTGGGGTGGTCACTTTGTGAGGTGTCTAACTGTGTCATCATTATATTGTTTTATACACCTGAAACTAACAAAATTTTTTTTTAAAAACTGCAGTCATAAAGATGTAAAAACTGAAGACAAACCTAACCAAAAGTATGAAGTAACCTTATTAGGATGCTGAGGGTGTGGGGTTAGGATGGAAAGAGGGTGAAAGAGAATTTACATCTTTACCCTTCTATACTGAGTAACTGTCAGTAGGGGAAGAGTCAAAGTACAAGAGAGTAAGCTGGTTAGTTAGCATATATACATATACATATATACATATACATACATATATGTATATATATGGATAAATACCTTAAGAAAGAGATAAAAGAGATGGGAGTGGTTTTCTCTGAGGGAAATAGTGAACAAAGAGAAGGTAGAGTACAAGGAATGCTGTTTAAACATAAAAAAAATCCCGAAAGCCAAAGATTCAAAGTAATTGCGAACAAGAGACAGGACTGAGTCCTCAGGCACAATTGAGATATCCAAAGCAAAATGCCGACCAAGGCAGTACACAGAAAAGGGTGTTAAGAGAACACAGCAGGTCAGGTTTGGACATAGCCGAGTATGTCATTGCAGTTTCCCTACCTCCTAAATCTGATCCCTCTCATTCACTTTGTACACGGCCTCCAAGTGTACCACAGCCTGTGAAGACGTGTTGCTGGATGTCACATGGTGTTAAAGTCAGAAATGTTTCCACCAAAAAGAAAATAGGCTACTGATAATTAATCTTGGCCCTCAAACCTGACTGCTCAAGTTTGGCGGTCAGTATTGTCCCTATAAACTTATGGAATACATGGACACTGAATCTGGACTAACCATCAATTCCTCTACTTCACCTTTGCCATCCTCCTGCTGCTGATGCCATACCCACCCTTTTTTCCCCTTCTCCCATGTCCTTCATTTCACTTCCCAGGAAATCTAATGCATTTTCTACTGAGTATTCCCTTTGCAAAAACAATGGCAGAAAATAAAGAGTATGGATGGTATATCAAGGGAAAGTTCAAAAAATTCAAGAAATCAGGAAAGAATATCATCACTAGACACTAGAAGACAGGGATTTGTAAATTTAAAGATTATTTAAACATAAGTAAAGACTATATTAAACTTGATTATTGGCTGTGCTATGAAAGCAATCCCTGGGAACTCAACTTGCACCAACAGAACTGAGTCTGAAGCTACAGGAAAGTGTTCTCCCCAGCGAACATCTTGAGATTATCTACAGAGCCCGAAGCTGACTCAGCCACAGCTCCAGAAGCAGCCCCAGCATTTGCCAGACCAGGGTTTCAGTGCAGTGGAACCAGCGACTTCTTTGTGGTGCTCACGGCTGTGGCTCTCCCAGAACTGGGTTCCTCTTGCTGCTACCCTGTTACTTCCCTCCACCGCTTGGCGTTTGGCTGGCTGATTGTATGTGGATGACATCGAATTATAGGTCAGCAGACCATGAAGAACTACCACCAGGGCTGACTGGGAACAAAGACCCTACACTCACAGTGATAATGGTCTGGGAATAACTTATTCCCAGCGGAATATTTCTGGAGACGCATTGATAGGAAGAAGGGTGTGACCAGATGCTGCCTCCACCAAAGAGGTGGATGCAGGTGGACAACTGTCCACCCAACAATTCCCACTTTCTGGCTGGCAGAAACCTTTGGACTCAGAGGGAAACACAAGACCAGCCTTAAAGCAGAAGAATAAGCATGTCACCATTCAGTGTGACAGTGGGTGCAGTGGGGAGCAGGGCTGTCATTGGAGTAGGGGCAGAGGCTTTAGACAGGAAAACTGCTATTATCAAGTGATGCGGGAATGCAGTGATGACACTGAAGTCATTAACATGGAGAACCACGGAAGGGTAGGTTCCAAGGACAAGGAAGGAAGTTGGGACTGTCACTGATATGAGTGTAAGGGATTTAGAAATAAAATTTAAAACACAGAAAGGAAGAAGAAGGGATGTGAAAGGCACATGAAGAGGAAAAGCCGCTCACTTAGAGCAAAAAGAAATGAGTCTGTTGCCGCAGGAAAGCAAGAAGGAAACAGCAAGCCAGAGAGGAGACTTAAGACAGAACGGTTAAAAACGAGACAGGAAGTACCAGCACGAGGGGCACGTCACTTTGGAAGTGACACCAATTCCAAGTAAGAAGGAAAAAGTCTGAACGTCCCGTCCCGGTCACTCACGTGGATGGCCCTGACTCATCACGTGGGCCTGCGTCATCCATAGCTCCTCCTGTTCCAACCGGAGGATGACGTCCGGCTTGCTGTGCTGATACCCTGTGGATGGGAAGTCACAGACCACCTGGACTCAGGGACTCTGACGCATATGGACGATTCAGTTAAGAGGCAGCAGGACGAAGCTGCCTTTTTGCACTAGCAGAATAAAGACTGTTTAACTAGGGTATTCTGATGCCAAAGGAAGACTAAGAAAGCAAACCCGCTAATTATCTAACCCCGCCCCCCCCCCCAGCTTTAAGCAGCTGAGCAGCCTGGGCACTGCACATGCTCCCCCAGGGCATGCGCTCCCCCAGGGCGGCAGCACGTACCCAGAGACACCAGGTGGCTGTAGTTCTCCAGCATCACACTCCGGTACAGGCGCTTCTGCGCCAGGTCCAGCAGCCGCCACTCTTCCCAGGTGAAGTGCACAGACACATCCGTGAAGGACAGTGGTCCCTGAAACAGCACGTTCCCACTCAATCTCAAGAATCCCACTGAGTCTATGGGGAACAGACTGACCCCCTGGGGATTCCACTATTTATATTCTACTTTATGATAAAAGCAGAACTTTATTTTTTTTTTTTTGCTTTTTTTGGTATGTGGGTAGTTCCCTGACCGGGAATCGAACCCAGGCTGCAGCGCTGACAGCACCAGCGCCGAAGCCCCAAGCCGCTACACCACCAGGGAACTTTATTATCATTATTCTTTTATTTTCATTCATTCATTCATTGGGAAACTTCCCATCAATACATACGAGGTCAGTGAGCCTTTCACGCAACCCATGAGAACACCAGGTATTCAGTTAGATGCAAGTGACACCAAGATGGACGAAACACATTCCTGCTTGCAAGAGGCATCCAGCATTGCAGGGGACAGCACAGTTAAGTACACGCTGATGCAACAGGGAGTCACAGAAGCTAAGACAAAAGAACAAACAGCACAACACAGCGAGCAATGCTATCTGAAAATGCCAGGCTGAGCCTGGGAAGGAGTACTTCAGAAGTGACCACTGCCAGAGCACACACGAGAAGGGACCCAAAAAACCAGAGTTTATTTATAAAGAATTGTGTATTTACTCTTACACATTTAAACTTCAGTCACCTTCCAAGGACTCTCCATTGGATGCAATGCACCTATCGAGACGCTTTTCCCACAGCTCAAAACAGTTTTTGAATTCGTCGATTTTGATGGCTTTCAGTACTTCGGCCATTTTTTGTTTCACCTCTTCCACATCAGCAAAACATTTCCCTTTGAGGACTTTTGTCATCCATGAAAACAAATAAAAAAGGTTGCTCAGGGAGAAATCAGGTAACTAAGGAGCGTAGGGCATGGGGTCAAGTCATTTTTGGTCAAAACCTGCTGAGCACTCAGCGCGGTGTGGGCAGGTGCGTCGTCATACCGCACGTTGTTGTGTCAATCACCCATCAGGAAATGGGCAAACGCATTGAAAGAATGTCCAAAAAATTTTCACTGAAGCCGAACACAGCCTCTCACCACCACGGCAGCTGGTGCACAGATGCAGGTGGGTTCCTAGAACACTCACCCAGCGGGGGCAGCCTGTGCTGCTAATGGTCCACCCTCCAGAAGACAATTCTGGGTTCTTCTGGGACCCCCCTTGTATGTCAAAACTTTGCAGAATATAAAAGACAAAGCCTTAAGCAGTGGCCAGTTTGTGGGGTAAAAGATCTGAATGTGAAGATACACAAATGGCAAATAATATAAAAAGATGCTCAGCATCATGTCACTGGGGATTACAAATTAAAAGTAAGAGGCCATCACACACCTGTTAGAATGGCTAAATTTAAAAAAGAAACTGACAATGCTGAAGTTGACGAAATACATGACTATAAATATCCAAAAAACCCACAAGGCTCCAAAAACTGAGACACATTATAATCAAATTTTCTAGAGATGAAGACAGAGAATCTTGAGAGCAACGAGAGACACATGGCTTCTGACATCCAAGGAATCCTCCACACTAGGCAGATTTCTTCAGAACCTTTGGAGGTCAGAAGGCAGTGGACCTACATGGATTAAACTCTTAAATCAAAAGAGATTGGCAGAATCAATGAATAAAAAACAAAGAACATGACTCAACTATATGACGTCTACAAGAGAAACTCGCTTTAGATCGACACACACACACACACAAATTGAAAATGAAAGAAAAGATATAGATATCCCATCCAAATAGTAACCAAAAGAGAGCAGGAGTGGGTATACTAACATTGGACACAATACACCTCAAATAAAAAAAAAAAAAAAAGTTTTAAGAAAGAAGGACATTATATATTATTAAAGGTTTAATACAGCAAGAAGATATAACAGTTATAGTTATATACTTAATGACAGACCATCAAAACATATGAAGCAAAATCTGATAGGATTGAAGGGAGAAACAGAGTTTTAAAATACTAGTTGGAAACTTGAATACCCCACTTTCAATAATGGATAGAACACCTAGACAGAAAAATAAGTGAGGAAACAGAAAACTTAAACCCACGAGATTTCAAACACAAAGAAACTGACAGCAGGATCTTAAAGAGAAATTCACACCCATGTTCACAGCTGCATTTCCACAGCAGCTAACATGTGGAAGCGGCCCCGGTGTCCATCAGTGGCATAAGCAAAGTGTAGTATATGTGTACAATGGAGTATCATCAGCCTCAAAACAGAAGGAAATTCTGCAATTTCTAAAACATGAATAAAACTTGTGGACATTATATGAAATGAAATAAGCACATTACAAAACGATAACTACTGTAAATCCATGTATATGAGGTATCTAGAGCAGTCAGCCTATGGAGACAGAAGGTAGATGGTGGGGCCAAGGCTGCGGGGAGGGAGATGGGGAAGTCCGTCTCCAGGGGTAGAGTTTGAGCTGTTCAAGACGAAGAGTTGTGGACATGGGCAGCGGCGATCACTACACAACATTATGAATGTATTTAATACTGCTGAATTGTTCACTTAAAAATGGTTAAGATAAAATAAAGTATTATAGGATCTGTACTCTCAAAACTATGAATGGTTTTAAAAGATCAAAAAAGATCTAAAAACTGGAAAGGTACACTTTGTTCATGGATTGAAAAACTCAGTATTGTGAAGATGTAAATTCTTTCTAATTTGATTCACAAATTCACTTGTAATTCCAATTAAAATCCTAGCAAGTATTTTTTGCAGCTATCCACAGCTCTTCTATAACTAATAAGGAAAAGAAAGAAACTGGAACAGCCGACACAATTCTGAAGAACAAAAGTAGGGCATTCCCACCAGCCCATTTTAAGACATCCTATAATTCAAGATAGTGTTTAAGCTTCCAAAAGATCAGACACAGAGATCAATGAAACAGAACAGACCGCCCAGAAATAGACCCACACAAACACTGGGTCTGGACTTCTATTTTTTTTTTTTTTTTTAAACAAAGACACAAAGGCAATTCAATGGAGAAAGAATAAACTTTTCAACAAATGGTGCTGGGACAATTGCACATCCATAGACATAAAAAAAATAAACCTCAACACAAACCCCACACACCCCGTACAAAAATTAACTAAAAATGGATCAAAGACTTAAATGTGAAAGCTAACACCACAGAAATTCTAGAGAAAAATAAGCGAAAATTTGGGTAGTTTGGTTTGCACACTGCGACTTTAGACTTGATATCACAAGCACAGTCCATTTTTAAAAATTAACATTGAGAAAAAAGGCTTCATCAAAATTAAATTACTTCGCTCAATAAAAGTTGATGTTATGAAAATGATAAGACGAGCCAGAGACCGGGAGAAAATACTTACAAATTTTCTGTTAGAGGATTTAAATGTAAGTAAAGAACTTAAAAAACAATGACAAGAAAACAACCCAATTAAAAAGGGGGGAAAGAGCTGAACAGATACTTCAGCAAAGACGTACAGAGAGTAAACCACATAGGAGAAGATACTCAGTAATTCCAGCCTTAGAGAAATGCAGCTAAAAACCACAATGAAACAGCACCTCCCATCTATCAGGACGGGAAAAATTTTAGAAGCCTGACAACAAGCACTGACCGGGATGAGGAGCAGCAGGGACTGTCAGTGCTGGAGGGAACACACAACTGCAGCCACTCTGGAGGACAGGTGTTTACAAAGCTAAACCTGGTCTTACTGTTCGGCCCGGAAGTCATACTCCTAGCGCAGTTTATACAACAGATCTGAAAACTCAGTTCCACCCAGCAGCCCACACGTAAATGCTGATAGCATCCCTCATCACCAAAGCCTGGAAGTACCTGAAGACCATCCCTACTACAAATAAAGACAGTGTGGCACTGGCATAGGATCGAAAAGCAGACCAGTGGGTTATGAAACCAAACCACACAGATGGGCACCTGACACTTGACAAAGGCGGCACTGCAGAGCCAGAGGAAAAGACGATCCCTCCAGTGGGACTAGGGTAATTCGAGAACTCCGTGGAAAAGCAGAGCCACGGCTACTCCCAGCAAACAAAAATGACCTGGATAGGTACTGTAAATCCAAACGGAAAAGGTAAAACATAATTTAAAACTGTCTTTATGAGTTTCAGATAACAAAACCGTTCTTAAATTGGACACAAAAAGCAGTAACAATAAAAGTAAAAAAATTATGAAACAGAGTAAGTTAAAATTAGAAAACATTTGTTTATCAAAAGACAGCATTAACAGAATGAAAATGCAAGCCAAAAAAAAAAACCCCAAAACTATAAACAAACAGTGAACAGCATCAATGTGATGCATGCAGAGACACCCCCCCCCGACCCCCCCCACCCCCCCTCGCTCTGACCACAGTGGCACTGACCCCAGTCTGCAAAACACCCAGCCCAGCCCCTGCGGATGAGGGCTCTTGAAAAAATGACTAACACTGGGGTCCGGAGGGAGGCTTCTGATTCTGAAATATTAAGAAATGCACCCAAAATGAGATGAGTGAATGTATGTTTAGAGGGATGGAAACATGGATCACGAGAAACAGCTAGCACAGTGACACATTAACGGTAAATCCTAGGTGATGGGTATGCAGATGACGTCTGTAAAATCCTTTCAATTCTTCCCTGTGTTTGGAAATTTTCATAACCAAACACTGGAGCTAAACGAAGCACCCAGGTAGAAGTGAATGTGAATTTGGTGTTGCCTGTGTTAAACACTGACGGGCACGGATCACTGATTCTTGTGAAAATGAACCTGATATAACAGGGCTGAGGTGGGGCCTGATATTCTGCACTTCTTACAAGCTTCCAGAATATTAAAAAAATCATTTAAATCTTAAATCAAGAAAAAGATAGAAAACATATATAAAAGGTCACAAAACATCAAATGAGTATGACAAAAGGCACTTATCCTCTTTAGCCAGCAGGAACTGAACCCATAAAGAGATGCCACCACAGGACCCGGAATGGCTGACGTTAAGAAGACTGACAGAAGAGAATGACGCCCGAGCACGCGGGCAAGCGGATGCTCAGAAGGCGCTGAGGGGAGCGCAAGCTTGTAAACAAACCTACGAGCCTGGTGCTTCATGAAACGAAGTGCTTAATGAAAAACATAAGCAAGCTAGCGAGATACACACGTGCACACACCACTAACATGAATTGAAAATACGTACACGGCACTAATGACACACGTTTTCTAAGTACATGTCCAAGAAAACATCCTTATAAACAAAATAATTTGGGGGGGAAGGAGATGGAAATCGAGTATAGGGAAATCAGAAACCACGTACGTAAAGGCAGACAGGACTGTCACAGGACCCAATAAACAAGTCATGAACTGCGAAGTGATTAACTTGACCCTTCAAGCTAAGGATCCCCACCGCCCTCCCCACCACAAATAAATGAATCCAAGAGGTAAAGAGAAGAGGGGGGTTAAGTAAACAACCAACGCACCTGGGAGCTGGTGGTTTGCGGCTGCTCCGGGGAAATAAACAGCCACCCTCGGGCCTGCTCTGTCCTGTGACTCCTGTGCCTCTGCTGGGGTCCTTTCGAAAGAGGCCTCTGGTCAGGGGTCCCTTGAGCCACGACAGGTTCGTGACCTTGGAGCTGCCCGATCCTATCGCAGGGACTGTCTCGATCCTGGAGCGGTGGGACCTGCAGACTCAAGAGCGAATGCACTTCAGCGAGCACACTGCATCCTCCAGCCCCACCCTGGTCTCCTTTACAAGAGAATACACTCACAGGAGGTCAGGCCAGTGTTCCGCAGACCAGGGTCAATGCCACCGTGCGGCGGGAAGTGAGACAAAATGAATATGGCAAACCCAGCACAGAGATGACGGCCCCTCTCCAGATTCTGCAAAGGCTCCAGGAACCCCACAAATGCAGCAGCCACCCTGAGATTTACACAACTTTGGGTAGCCACTTAAATAAGAACATGATAGCAAATGCTAAGAAACAAACAACTCTATTTTAGGCGAAGTGTACACAGGAATGGGTATTAAATGAAGTCATCTCTGTTTCAGTTCGAGCTCCTTCTCTCACTACTTAAATGTCCACGAACAATTCACTTAACCGTGCTCACTGGTTCTGACTTTGTTGTTAAAACATTGAGAGCAGGATGAGAGCAGGGTAGCCATGCAGTTATTTTATTCTTCCAAGAACTCCCAATAGAAACAAGAGACCTACCAGTACATAAGAAGGAAAAGCCCATGAACACCTACAGCAAAGCCTAGGTGGACAAGGTCTCAAAAACCTCAGGGTGCAGGCAGATTGGGCTCAACTGCAGAGGACACTTCCCAGCAGAAGTATGGGAAATGAGGGAGGTTCCTGAGGGGCCACAGGCCGCAGCCACCAATCTCCAAAGTGTCCAATAATGCGCATTCTCAGCGGGAGGGCACCTCCCCGAGTAGAAGATCAGGGTCCTTCTCAGGCTCAGAACTGCAGGTGACTAAAGAACACGTTCCCATGGTTACCACATAACAGACCAGTGCTGTGAGCATCTAAGAACCAGGAGGGTCTGAGAAATAACCAGGGGGGTGAGGGTGGAGGGCTTTAAAGAGAGCAGTGCCCAGAGGAAGCTTATTCCAGAAAAATTTTTAACAATATGCAAGATGTACATGTGAGACAAGACAGGCTAACCTCTAACAATTGGGCTTGAGGCAGAAAAAAAAAGGGTCCCTGATAAAGCTTAGCGATGTCAGGTCAGATCGGGGTGCAGGTGTGGGTGTGTGCGTGGGTGCGTGCACATGTATTTCCAAAAGAATCACTGAAAAGATGAACTAGAATCTCTGTAAGTGGTCACCACTGGGGGAGAGGGGTGAAAGCAAAGCAGTGTAATGTACCATCATAGAGTTTCCACTTTTGATTCATATAAACATTTTCACTGATAAAAAGAGGGAGGGCAACCCCTAAAATTGAAAATAAATGTTAAGAAATACATCTGTTTATCAAATTAGAAACAAAAATGATGAGAAAATGTTCCTAACTGACCTTAACAGGTGGCATTAGCATATTCTCTGGATACAATGAGCTAGAAGACATTTGGGACCTCACGTAGGATCCTTGTTAGCAGTACACAGTTATTTTGAAACCAGTTCACGTATACGGTAGGAGATGACAGTTACAACTGTTGTTCACAACCAAGATATCAAGCATAGGATAGAAAGATGCAACAGCAGGTTTTTTAACGCTTCTCCGTTACTATTAGGAATGTAGGTTGGAGCAACTGCGAAGCCACTAGTTTGGCAGTTCCTCAAAATACTAAACACAGAGTTCCTACATTACCCAGTAATTCCACTCCTCAGCATCGGGCCAAGAGAATTAAATGCGTATGTCCTTGTGAACAAATACCTGACAATTAGCTGCTTTTTACTGTAAAACAAGTGCCTGACACTACGCCCTTGACTGTGGAGGCATCCACTTCAAAGACATCCATCCTGGTGCACACATCGCCAGCTACAATTACAAGGAACGCCAGGCCGCCTCATCTACGGCCTTCCCCTTCAGGAAAGCCCCCGCTTCAGGAAAGCCCCGGGTGACCTAGACAGCAGCTCTCCGAGTGACCCGGCTTTTCCCTTCCTGTACTTTAATTCCCACCCTTGTATTTTAAATTCACCAATAAAGAATGAACCTGTGAAATCCAAGGCACCCGCACCATCCTTCTACCTCGGAAGGCAGAACCCTAGGTCTGCACGTGCCCTCCCTCTGAACCCACGACCTCACTTGTGGCCCGGGGCACGCCACGTCCCCTCCAGAGGGACTACAACGAAGGCGGCTACCATGCTAAAAACGGTACACTTTAAAAGGATGAGTTTTATGGTGTATAAACTATACTCAAAAAGCTCGCATGACAAATGTTAATTTTTTAACTTCAGTGAATGTTAGTAACTTCACAGTTTTGCGACAATCGTCTCGTTCAGACTTACACCACTGCCACTGCGCTGGAAGGCAGGAAAACGTGCGCACACCAGCACTCGGGGGCAGCTGTTCAGACACTCACCCAGATGGCCGCCGTCCGGACCCTGGTGGCCATCCCCACGGCAGCTGCGTGTGTCTCGCGGGAGGCGACGGGGGCTGCGGGGGAAGGGGACACCGTGAGGGCGGCGGTCTCCCCGCCGCCCCACCGCAACGCAGGGGGCCCGCCCTGCCCCGGCGGACGAGGGGTCCGAGGGTCCCCGCCGCTGCCCGTCCCAGGCCGAGACGCCATCCCCCACCCAGCGCTGCGCGCCCAGATGCACGGACAGTGCCGCCCCCGCGGGAATGGGGCGCTCGGCGCGCCCCGCTCCTCCGACCCCGAATGCGCCGCGGGGATCGGGGGCGCCCGGCTGCCAACGCCTCACCGCCCGCTCTGCAGCCAGGTCCGCTTCGCCCTCACTCGTGACCTCGAGGCGCCCGCCCACTCTGATGTGGGGCACCGCGACGGGTAACGGATCCGGGCTGCAGGACCGGGCTCTCCGGAGCGGGCCCAGCCAATGGCGGCGGGGCCCAGGGCGGCAGCTCGGGAGACACAGGAAACGCGTCAGTGCGGCGGGAGGGGAGAAAGAACTACAATTCCCAGAAGCCTCTACGGTAGCTCCGCCGCACGTGGGGAGGGAGGTCGGAGCTGACGGCTGCAACCGGGCTGTTCGGGCTCTCCTGGCACAGTCCTTCGGCCCGGGCACTGGGCTTAATGGAAAACCGCTGGATTCTCCTTTTTGCTTCTGCCTTCAGTCTGCATGTTGTCTTTGTGGAGGAATGTAACGAAAATCTGCTACACAGCCGTGTAGCTGGAAAAGGACAGGGTATTTCAACACATGTTAAGACGATAGATACTTCGAGTCCCCATGTGCTTAGAGCTTAGGTGACTGTGACGCCGGGGCCTGTCTAAACATTCCTCAGTGGTTTCCCATTACCCTTAGAAAAGCGCCTAGATTCTTGGCCAGATGTGGAGGCAGCAAGGAGTCGCAGAAAAACTGCAGGTGCTGGAGCCAAAGGGATCTGGGTCGGAACCCTAGCTCCTCCACTTTCTACTGGGACAAGCCACTTCGAGCTCGTAAAGTGAAAGGAAGTTCCTACACATTAACAGAATTACTGTGAACTGTAAATAATGGTGCGTGTAACTCGCACGCCACATGACTTTTTAACATAATTACTTTCTTCCCTTGAGATTCTCATTTCCGCTTAGGGGCTGTGTCATTTTAAGATATGGCATCATCACCACAAGGACAATATAGGACGCAGAGGTCAGTATTGGAGAGAGGCCTGAGTGAATTTGTCTCTGGAGAGAATAGTAACAATGGCAGTGTTTTGTTTTGTTTTGTTTCCTATAATAGCTAATTTTACAAGATCCTCTACTATGTGCCAGACATTATCTCATTGAGATCTGCCACACACTTGCTGGTTATTTTTCAAATGAAGCTCCGCCGTTTACTAGCTACGTGAATTTGGGCAAATTACTTAAAATTTCCAAATTATAGCTCCTTTAATAAGATGAATATTATGAATACTATGGTATAGACAGAAATACTCTAATGCATGAAAGGGCTTAGCAGATTGGACATCTCATATTCAGCTGTCTATAAAGTTATTTAAATCAGCAGTTATTGCTACTATTGTTATTAGCATTCACTTGGAGGTACAGATTGTTTCCCAAAATTCCTAGTTTTTTGAATATTTTTAAAAACCAACTTTACTGAGGTACAATTTACACACACCAAACTGGGTCCATTAGAAGTATGTGTAGCAAATGAATCCAGTCATGGAACCACCACCATAAAAATACAGATCGTTCCCAGTGGTTCCCTTATGGTCCTGTTTGCAGTCCGTGGATGTCCCACACCCAGCCACAGGCCACCACCGATATATCTGTTGTCATTCTAGACTATGGGTTTTAGAATTGTATATATGGGAGTCACATGGTATGTAATCTTTTGTGTCTGCCTTCTTTTACTCAGGAAGTTTTTGACATTTAACCTGCTATTGGGTTTATCATTAGTTTCATTTTATCGCTAAGTAGTATTCCATTACATGGCTATACCAAAATTTATCTACTCACATGCTGCAAATGATTATATATGACATCTATTCTTTACATGGACACAGGTTTTCAATTCAAGAAATGGAATTGGTGGGTCACATGGTAACTCTATGTTTAGCATTTTGAAGACAAGCCAAACTGCTTTCCACAGAGGCTACACTATTTTATAATTCCACCAGCAACGTATGAGGGTTCTAATCTCTCCAGTCCTCACCAACAATCGTTACTACCTTAGTCATGCTACTGGGAGTGAAGTACTATCTCCTTGTGGTTGTCATTTGCAATTCCCTAGTGACTCATGATGTTGAGCATCTTTACTTGGGTTTACTGGTCACACGTATGAGGGCTGTCTGGAAAGTAGTCAGCCATGTAATATGAAAAATAGAGGCATTTATGGCTGGATTTTTTCCAGACAGCCCTCGTATTCTCTTAAGTGAAGCATCTGATAATACGTGTGTGTGTGTGTGTGTAATTCTGGTTTGTCTTCTTACCACATAACTTATAAGGGTTCTTTGTACTCTGGATACACGTCTTTGCCAGATCAATGTATGGTGAATATACACTAATTTATGGCTTACTTTTCTGTGTACTTAATGGTGTTTTCAAAAGAACTGGAGTTTTAAATTTTTTAATAAATCCAACTAATCATTTTTATTTGGATTCTTGTTTTTTAAGAAATCTTTCCCTAGACCAGTACCACAAACATTTTCTGCTATGTTTTCTTCTACATATTGTAAAGTTTTAGCTTCTACATTAAGGTTTGTGATGCATTTTGAATTTTTTCTATGTAATGTGAGGTACAGGGAGGATTTTTCCCATACAAATATCCAGTTGTGACACCACCGTTAGCTTAAAAAAAAAATGCATTTTTCACGTTATTTTGAGACTTGCATAAAACTTTAATTGACAATATGTATGTAGGTCCATTTCTGGACTCTGTTTTATTGATATATATTTATCCTCATGCCAACATGTCATTAGAGTAGTTGTATACAAAACTTTGAAATAAGGTAGTGTAAGCCCTCCAACATTGTCCTTTTTTAAAATATTGCTTTGGTTATCCTAGGTCCTTTAGATTTCCATGTAAATTCTGTATTATCTTGTCAATTTTCACACAGATGCCTCTGAACCTAAAAAGTAATTTGAGGAGAATTGTCATCTTAACAATATTGACTTTTCTCATCCTTGACTATGGTGTATTTCTTCCATTTATCATGGTTTATTATGTATTCTTTACATTTAGGAATTTCAGCAATGTTTTATACTTTTCAACATATAGACCTTGCTCATATCATTACATTTATCTAAATATTTCACATTTTTGTATCACTGTACACAGGACTGTACTTCTGATGTCATTTCCAAATTGTTCTCTGCTGTATAGGAATGAAATCAATTATTGTATGTTGATCTCGTATCCTGTGACTTTGCCAAGTTCCCTTATTAAGGTTTTAGTAGCTTACTTGCAGGTAAAAATTATTGAAGAGAAAATATTCCATTACTGAGAAGATTGCTTTCCTGACCCTAAAGAGACTTTGGGGGAAAAAGTACAAACAAAAAAAAAGCAAAAGAAGAAAACTGATTACCAGTCCCCCCAACATGTACTTTTAATCTCCTAACAAATTTCCTTAGTTTTCTGCAAGATTCATTGCATTTTTTTACAATTCATTTATTTTTACATATTTGAGCTTAATCCATAGACAATTATGTATCATGCTTTTTTCATTAACACATGCCAGCATCAACATTCTTCCTATGTCACCAAACTGTGTTTGCCTAATTTTAATGTCTGCATAATATTACATGAATATGCTCTAACCACTTTGCCTTACGTTTTTTACATTGCAAATTTTGCACTATCGTAAGTAATGTTTCAGTGATCATCCATATACATATATCTCTTCCTACATTCCTTAGGATGTTGATATTATTATTATTATTATTATTAACACCAAGTACCAGGCACTGTTTTAAGGACATTATACACATTATCTCCTAAACCACACAACTCTTTGAGGTAGGTACAAGTAGTATCTCCAGTATACAATGGAGAAAAATGGAGCTACAGGTTATCAAAATTCTAAGAGACCCAGTTAAGGGCTCCTCTTCCACTCCCACACAGGACCAGTGCTTACAATGAAAACTAGTAGAAGTATCTTATGTACGTGGATGATATGTAAACACTGAGGAGAGCAGCAGTGATCAAGGGACCTGCGATCTAGTTCTAGGTCTGAGTCACTCACTGTGAGCCAACTCAATGTCTCAACTGTACAGTTAAAAGTATGAGAGAGTCTCGTGTTCCCTGTAGTTCTGAGGTCTCGTGAGTCTAACACTTCTAGATTTCTTCTAGAAGAAATATCAAGATATTTGTCCTGTTGGTCTCAGCAATACTTATCATTCAACAATCACTGAGCATTTAACATAAATAGTTTGCTAGAAAATGGTAAATAACGGTCAGTCCCAATATACAGGAAAACCATTTATATAATAGAATGAACCAGAGAATTAAAACAGACTCTCTTTCCAAATCTTTTCAGGGTCATGGATTTACCAGAAAATGTGAAGATTGGGATCCTCTCTCCAGAAAGGAAAATCTTTGTATGAAAACAATTATTAAAATTTGTCTATGGAGTTCCCGGTGGTGTAGTGGCTGGGCTTCGGCGCTGTCAATGCTGTGGCCTGGGTTCGATTCCCAGCCAGGGAATTACCCACATTAAAAAAAAAAAATTGTTTATGGATCCTCAGAGGAGAATTCACATACCCACTGGGGGGTCAGTAATATCCTCAGGTTAAGTTCTGATGTATGTAAAAGGAAAAAGCATGTATGACTGGAAGAGAATTGAGAACTCAAGGAGATCTTATTAGTACTTAAGGTTTAAAATGAAGAACAGACACTGGGATGGGGTAGTAATATTAGTAATCACAACTAATAATTATAAAGCACTTAATACATCAGTCTCCTAAGCTGCTTATACGTTTACTCATTTAATTCTCACCACAATCCTACAATGTAGCATTATCCCTAATTCACAGAGGATATCTGTAAGTTAGGCACAGAGAGTTAGGCAGCATGCCAGCAAGTTTGGGATGGAAGTGGGATTTCAACTTGGGTAGTCAAACTCAAGTCTATGATCTTCACCCCTGAGTCTTCTTTAAAAAGACAGATTACCTTGGAAGGAAGGTGGCCTTGGTAGTGCTGTGTTTATTTCATGAGCATACTAGCTCTAAGGATTACCCAAGTACCTGCTCCCACTCAAATGGAGACCCTGCCAGGCATGTTCAAATACCCAAAGTTCCTTTAGGTTTCAATGTCTAGAGAATCACTGTTTTTAAATTCCCAGAAGGCTTTAGCACCCTGTTTCAAAGAGTACAACTCTTATGACCCAAAACAACTAAGAATTAATGGAAAATTTATTAATAAGTATTTCTTAAGCTTCCTTAATAGTGGGAGAAACTAGATATCCTTTTTTAATATTTGAAAATGTCTTCCAAATTTATTACAGTTACACTGAGTAAACTATAACACTCACTCATAATCCCATTATCTATCAAATCAACTCTATTCACTTACCCATAAATACTTTTTCAATCCTTGCCACCATGCAAATATACAATGGGTACTACCAGTAGTAAATGTGTTATTCTTTCTGTTTTCCATTATAAGCATTTTCCTGGGTAAACAAAATGCGGTTACTGTATCAGACACATAAAATAATACTACACATTATTAAGTGTCCAACTAGAGAGGGACAATCAAGTAAAAAAATGGCATATTAATACAATGGAGTATTATTTTCCATCTTCTGTCACAATAACTGTATCAATTTTCTATTCCTCTAAGCAGTAACTTTTTTTGAAGAAGGTAACTAAGCTGGATCATCTCTCAACAACTCACCTTCTTCATCATTTCTTCTCACATTTTAGCACCTAAGGTTTGGTCATGAATGCTCCCAGACCAGTAACTTTTATAGAAGTTTGTGAAAAGAAACTAATACAATATATTTGTGTACTAAAGTGAACTCTGTGGGGTTCTCCCGCCTCCAGGACCAATTCTCCAGGGCAAAAAAAGGGTAGTGACAAGACTAAAAAGCATTTCCATGTAGATCACATCTATACAGCTTCTCTCTAGGTATTCTCCGATGCAAAACAGTCATGGTTTTTCGTGAAGGATTTTCAATATTCATTGTATTAAAAAGTTTTTCCTCTTACATTATTTGTCTGATATCTAATAAGGTTAGGGCTGCTATCAAGCACTGTCCCACAGTGATGACATGCTAAGAACTGCTCTCCAGTGTGAGCAATCTGATGTACTATAAATGGAGAGTTCTGGCTAAAGGTAATGCCACAATGGTCACATCTATAGGTCTCTTCTCCACTATGAATCCGCTGGTGCTTGATGAGGTCATTCTTTCGGATGAAGGCTCTCCCACACTGATGGCACTCATAGGGCTTCTCTCCAGTGTGGAGTCTCTGATGCACAATGAGGGCAGAGCTCTGGCTGAAGGATTTCCCACAATCATGGCATTCATATGGCTTCTCCCCAGTGTGGGTTCTCTGGTGTGAGAAAAGGTGAGAGCTTCGACTAAAGCACTTTCCACAATCTTTACACTCGAAAGGTTTCAGTCCGGTGTGAGTTCTGTGGTGCACAACAAGGTGAGACCTCTGGCTGTAAGACTTCCCACACTCATTACATTCATAGGGCCTCACCCGAACATGAGTTCTCTGGTGTAGAATGAGGTGCGTGCTCTGTCTGAAAGATTTCCCACACTCAGGACATTCATAAGGTTTCTCTCCAGTATGAGTTCTCTGGTGTCTAATAAGCCTGGAGCTATGAACAAAAGATTTCCCACATTGATTGCATGTGTACAGTTTGTCTCCTGTATGTGTTCTCTGATGGGTAACAAGGTGAGAGAACCAACTGAATGATTTCCCACATTCTTTACATTCATAGGGTTCCTCACCAGTGTGAGTTTTTTGATGTCCAATGAGGTGAGAACTGCGGCTAAAAGATTTTCCACATTCTTTACATTCATAGGGCTTTTCTCCAGTATGAATAAGCCGGTGCCTGGTTAGATTAGAGCGCCAGCTGAAGAATTTCCCACATTCCTTACACTCGTAGGGTTTCTCTCTGTGTATACCCTTTGATATACCAAGGGGTGTGCCATGAGTCAGAGAGTCACCATTATCAGGGGATCTGTAGGATTTATCGCCGGTCTGAGTCCTTGCAAATTGAATAAGGTGAATGTTTTGACAAAAGGTTCGGCCACATTCATTACTATTATTTGCATAGTTTTCCGGATTATCACTAAAAACTAAATCATGTTTTAAACTTTTAGTAGGTGAGTCATGTTTATGGAAATACTCTCTCAGTACCAGCTGAGCAGGAAGGAGACAGCTTCCTCCATATTTACCGTTTTCAATGACTCTCTGCTGAGTAAGTATTTTCTTTTGGGTGAATGCCACTTGCCTCAAATGTCTCTCCTGGTTTTCCTGATACTTGTCCAACTGGTCTCCACATTTCCAGACTTCTTCTAATGACACATACCACAGGTCATTCTTTGTCATTCCTTCTGGTTTAAAGTCATAGGATTGTCTATCTTTAGAAATGCTCTTACTGGAAACTGATGATTTAATTTCAACTGCAGTATTCCAATCTGAAAGAAACGAAAAAGCTTTGTATCATTAAAAATGTATTACTGTTAGAATGGTGGAAAGAATGTAGAGACCAATATGGTTCTATAACCTTGACAGAGAATGAGAAAGAAAGAATACAGTAGGAAACAGGAAGTGAGCCTGGCAACACAGTACATAAACAGAGCAAAGAGAGTAAAGAGAAGCCACAGGGCTGGGTATGATGTGTGCACACACGTGCAAACACAGTAGAATATTGGGATCCGTACATTCAGTGGTGGGGGTGCCAAAAAAGGAAATCCCACGGAAAGGACTGTGCTCCCATTAGCTAATCCATCTATTAATCATATAAGAACCTAACTTGTATACTTGTTTCCAGACCCTCCCCCAACATGCATGCCACACTACAGCCAATTTAATATCCTAATCCACGAATGCAGTCATTTCATGCAATGCCTTTTATCTCTATCATCAAAGCACTACAGAAAATGCCCCGATGACTGACACAACCAACCTCTCAGGAAGGTCATGTGATCAGCTGGAAGAGCAAGTGAACAGAAGTCACCCAGGTACAGGCTCTAATCAAAGCTTTAACACGACCAGTGGTGAATTTAGACAAGTTGCTAAACATTTCAAAAATTATTTTGCTTATGCTTATCTGCAATCCGAGGATGACAGTAGTTGTCGTGTAAGACTACAGAAGTATATAAAGTGTGAGCTCATAAAAGTCTAACAAGTGTGACCGAAGCAATACCATTCATAACAGACATTGGTATCATTCCCATTTTCTATTTTGATTGCTTTGTTCTGAGACAGCGAGACTGAGCAACCAATAGGACTCACACCCTAGAACACTAACTCCGAACCTGGACCCAAACTTGTGTTCTCCTGGGCTTTTTTGCCCACCCGTTTATACTCATGTACACACGTATTACTGCCAACTATTTTCCCAGTTAAGAGCCTATATTTTATTCTCAAAGCCTTTCATATAAAATGTTTGGTTCCAAACCTAGAAATAAAACACCATTTATTCAATACCAACTTTTCCTACTTAAATGGGTTGATATTCTATACTTACCTGGTGTATGAGTTGAACTATGTCCCCCAAGGACACACGCTGAAGTCCTAAACCCCAGTGTCTCAGAACATGACCTTATTTGGAAATAAGGGTCAGCTGGACTCCCGCCTGCAGTGCCTCTGGTCTGGTCCTCACCTGGATGGGTGTCTTGGTGAATCCCTCTCTCCACCATCCACGGCTCATCCCCTTTCTCCAACTGGAGGATCACATCTGGGTTGGCAAGCTGATGTCCTGTTCACAGTGAAAGATACAGAACTGGACAAAGGTGGGGAGCTATGGGCTGGACACAAAGCAGCACCCCAGCTTCAACCCCAACCCCTTCATAGTCCTGGGGAACTCTGAAGAGTAGATAAGGTGAGGCCATAGAGCAAAATAGGGACTTTTTTTTTTTTTTTTAAATGTGGGTAGTTCCCTGGCTGGGAATCAAACCAGGCCGCAGCGCTGACAGCGCCAAAGCCTAGCCATTACACCACCAGGGAACTCCAAAATAGGCACTTTTATTTTTTTTTAATAGATTTTTGAGTTTTATTGAAATCTTACATGAACAAGAAATTGGAAATACAATCACATCAAAGAACAAATTGTCACGGCTTTGACGTTTCAGCCAAACAAATTTTGTAGGGCAGATTTCAAAAAGGTGTGAAGTTATAACAATTTAAAAACACAGTTAACCTACCTCTAGGAATGCAAAACATACAATCATAGGTTATTTTTAATACAAGAAAACTTAAATTTGTTTGCTTTAATTTCTTAAAACTACTAAGACAAAGCACTAGCTTGTATTTTTATTTACAGCATACTCCGTACTCCTACGTAATCTATCTCAAATCCAAAAAAATGAAACTGTCCAAAATGAAAGGTTTTGCAAAAATCGGCTCTTTTAAACATTCAAACAATTTCTTTCATGATAGCAGGAGTAAAAAACCCTCGATACCAAAGAAGTTGGGTCCCTGATACGTGCTTCCAGGTCTCCATACCTTTTGATCAATGAGGAACCAAAATCATCACAGAGAGTGTTTTTCCAAAACAGAGCTTAGTCTTACCCAAGGAAACCAGGTTTATATAGTTCTCCAGTGTCACGTCCTTGTATAGCATCTGCTGAGCAGGGGCCAGGAGCTGCCACTCCTCCCTGGTGAAGTTCACGAGAATGTCCTTGAAGGTCACCAGTGTCTACAACATGGCACAAATTTGCATTAAGTCACATGCGTATCTTTTCCCTCCCTTTCATGAATACCCACAGGAAAAGAGATTACGCAGATAGCACTGGGGTAGGAACATGGAATGAACCAGACCTTATTCTAAGAGTCAGCAGTATTTATGTTGGATTCTGGTCAAGTCCTAATACAAATGGCTATTAGGTACCCACTGTCCCCAAACCAGTTCTGTTGTGCCTCAGAGTCCATCAGAAGCACTTTTATTTAAATCAAGTTTTCCATAAACAGTTACAGCAAGGAGAACCAGACACTAGAAGTTAATCTATGTTTACATCATGTGAAATAAAGAACCTAATTCAAGGCAGGAAAAAGGGGGGGAAAGTCATGAGTTCAGTACAACTGAATGCTTAAGAGACCAACCTAGCCATGTTTTATGACATAAAATAATTATCCAAAACATTTTCCCTAAATATTAATAGACATAAAAAAGTGGAAAAGAAATTACACTTTCATGGCAGCAAAACAATCTGATAAAGAAACAACAGGGAGTTCCCTGGTGGTGTAGTGGTTTAAAGCTTCGGCGTTGGTGCTGTCAACGCTGCGGCCTGGGTTCGATTCCCAGCCAGGGAACTACCCACATACAAAAAAAAAAAAAAATAAGAAGAAGAAGAAACAACAGACACAGAGGCAATGCTTTTATTAGCCACATCCAAAGAAGTGATGATTACGTAGAAGAGAACCTACTCTAATGACTGAGGATTTCTCATCAAAGACCATGAAGATCAGAACACAGCAGAATAATACATATTTTTTTTTAATGCTGAAAGAAAACAATTATCAAACTGGAATTTCTATGTCCTGTGAAAATACCTATCAGAAATGATGCAAAATACATTCTCGAATGCAGTAAAACAAACAGAATGTGTCGCCAACAGACCTAGTTCCTCAGGCAGAAGGAAAATGGTATCAAAGAGCAACTAACTCTCAGGAGCAAGGGCTGAGCAACCACAGTAAATATCTGGGTAAATCTAATAAACTAGTTTTCTTCTAAATCCTTCAAACTATGCAAGGCAGTCGAGAGCAAAAACGACATCACCTTCTGGCAGGGTTTCAATATGTGTCAGGTGACACGTGAAGGACTCTCTGGGGAACAGGCTACTGGGTGAGGGAGGCCGGTCTCTGTCCTGAGGTTCCGAGGTCGACTGCTCCCATGGCATCCTCCCTCATCGGAGCTCTTCTGGCCTTGGGTGCAGGTACCCCTTACAAATTACCTAACTTGTCCCCGAGTTCCTCCAAACAGGCAGGGCCTACAGCGGAATAAACACAGCAGAACCACAACTGGACAACCAGGGACTAGCGGAACCCTCGACAGGCACCCCCATTCTCAGTTCTTCTGTCTTCTTTGGGGAAGGATGCTAGCTGTGGGCTTAGTGTCCAGTGTGGAGAACCATGTTTCTAACCTCCGTATGACCTCACTTGACTCCCGCCCGGATTACTGATAAACTTGTGTTCCTTTGACAGGAAAAGAAAAAAACGACCACTGCAAGTACAGCACACAAAATGAGGCCGGTCTCCTGGAGGAGGCTGGCTGAGATTCCATGTCTCGCGTTCCCAGGCAAAGGAACTTCACGACGTTAGCAAAAGGGGAGCCCAACTCACACGGGACCGAGCAGTCGGTGCCTTGGCTTCCATGCCCTCCTCGCTCTTGGTGATGCTTTGAGAAACGCGAAATCCCAAGAAGGCGAAGCTGGGGAAAGGAAAGATACGTGAGCAAGGTTGGCTGTGACCGGGAGGTGGCACAAGTCCTCACCTGGACTCCCTCATACCAGCAAGTGTAACACAAAAGCTGGCACCCAGAGGGACATGAGAGACATTCCAGAAACACAGTTACTGCCTGAAATTCCTGGGAGTAGGAAGAAAAGAGGTATGTGGATTGCCTTATCCCCTTAATTTCCAGAGAAAGGAAGAGTAGGAACCAGGAAGTGTGCCTGGCGATGCAGTACATAAACGGAGCAACGAGTAAGGAGAAGCCACAGGACCCAGTGTGACATGTGAGTTAGTGTTTGTAAAACACATAAAACAGGGCCAGGCACTCTGTTTGTTAATTGGGAAAACAGTGGGGAGCTTCTGGGTAGGTGAGCACGTGGAGATGAGGAGAGGTGGCGCCTGGAGGGTGTGGGGGTTTGCACTCTTCCCAGACCTGTCCCTGGGCATCTTGTCCATCTGGCTGTCCCTCAACTATATCCTCTTGTAAAAACCCAGTGATCTAGAGAGATTATTGGTATTTCCTTATATTCCACATAAATGGAGGAAATAAATAAAATGATTCTGCTATTTCTTCTTTCAACAGTTTTGAAAGACTTTTAATCCCTTAAATTAATAAATGATGCCACACAATACACTGGCTAAATCAGCAGAGACTATGAAGCTGAGAACTTCAAGTTGTTATGAGAAAGGTGGCCAGTTCGGTGCCAATGTGCCAAGAGCCAGAAGCCCCGGATTCCATGCTTTACATGGACTTACAAAGGCATGTGCAGAAACGCCTGCAGAGTATTAAGTTCCACTTAACTTGCCCAAATGATTAGAAGTGATGCCTGAAGCTATCTGCAGAAACAGCCAGTTCTAGCAACCGGAAAGCTGCCTCCAACTTGTCAGTTACAAACACTTGAAGCTACTTGGAAATCTGAGTATCACCAATGTTACTCACTCCCGGAGCAATGTGTCCCCCATTCTGGAATACCCGTCTTGTAAAACGTATTCCCTCTCAAAAAAAAAAAAAAAAAAAAAAAAAAGGCATCTAGTGACTCCTTGCACCAGACATTACCTGACTGTGTACAGGGTGCCACGTACCTCCTAGGGGCTGAGAAGGGAGTGCTGGTTATCCAGAGAGGCCCTTCCCTCTCAGAACTGAGTTCTCAGTGTCAGACGAGTAAAGGCTAAAATTCCCAGGGATGTTCAGTCTGCACAAGAAATTACTTCAGGAAAACAAAAGAAGTCTTCACACATTTACAGGTCTTGTGTGACAGGGACATTTATTCTGAGGGTAGAATGAAGAGAAATGTGTGGCGTCACAAAGAAGTCAGCTTCAACTCAATGAGGTAAGAAAGACACTGTTAGTCCAATTACACCTGAAAATACAACTGGTCGTGTAAGGAGGCAAGAAATTTCTGGTCACCAAAACATTTTCAATAGGACTGGATAAAAATGAACCCAAAACTATTTAGTACAGCCTCCATTTTATGTGGATATCAAAGGTCTATTCCAAAGACCCTGTCATTTAATGATTTAAAACACAAATAGCTCGCAATTAGTTGCACTTTACGCTAATTTCCTTTGCCCTCCACTTCCAGATTTACTCAAACCTGTACCTAAACATTGGTTTTCAACCCTGACTGCACACTGGAATGGCCAGGGATGCTTAGAAATTATTGATACCTTGGCTCCCACACCCACAGTCCCCACCAAGAGAGTCTGGTTTAGTCGTCTGGGCTAGCATTCTTTCAGGCAGTCCTTGATTCTATGTAAATACTGTATTGTCCTAAGCAGAATTTTGAGACAATTTTTTATATAAAATACTGATAAGACTTCCTCATTTAATTTCTATGTATCTCAAATCTTTGCCCTGTGACTGGCACATGCTAAGAGCTCAAGAAATAGGTGTTGATAAGAAGAATGAAAGAACAAACGAACAATTTTCCAGAAAAGACAGAAAGGTGTGCAATTCATTGTCCAGGAGGATTTGCAAGACAAAGGGACAATTTTAATGAATCAGAAGAGTAGATTAGGTCAGACTTAGGTCACAGAGAAAAGTTAAGTGTGGTGCTGAAGTGTTTTAAAAGTGGGTAGGGAGGAGCTGTGCTATTCACTTCCCAGGCAGAGGGTTAACTGCAGTCTCACCTCTAACCTATCATTCGTTAGCTAGCATTCTGGATGACACCCTGTCGTCCCTCTTACTTTCCTTTTCTACTTCTTTTATTGTTAGACTTACTGGGGTGGCACCGATTAGTAAGAATGACACAGGTCCCAGGGGTACAATTGGACAGTTCCTGCTCTGTGGGTTGCATTGTGTGTGCACCACCCAGAGTCAGTTCTCCTCCCATCACCGTGTACTTGACTCCGCCTCCCGCCTCCTAGCCCCTCCCACTTCCCTTTTTCTTTTTCAACAGTACGTTCTGCTATTAAGGTACAGACAGCATTGAAATTCTTCACCTTCTTCATATAGCTCGGGTGGGATTTAGGCAATCTCACTGTCAACCTCATCTTTGACATTCATACTAGATGTTAGATTATAATATGTCATCTTACTTTAACAACTCTAGTGTCAAAGGAAAATAAAAATACAGTAATTAAATTTATGAGCTGTCTCTGAAAAATAAAACTAAGCAGATACAAACCATCAGTTAATCTATTTGAGTTGAACAACAACTGAAGAACAGGAAGCTAGGAGCGAGAGATGCGTAAGATCTTTTTTTTAAAGATCACACACAGGCTTGAGTCTAAACACACAAAATATTGATAAGAACGTCATTTTTATCAATCTTTTAGACTAAAAAATAGAAAAAGCAGTCTCTCCAGCCCTTCCTTCCACTAAACTTATTAAAAACAGACTTAGGTCTTCAATGGTTGTTAGCACATAATTTCTACAATACCCTCCATGGGAATCCAGTAGTACTTATTAAAAACCAGTATAACCACGATGGATTTCTCCTAAAAACCCTAAGCTTTTACTATTAAGAAATTTTCAACACTAACAAAAAAGAGCACGATCATTTTCAGCAGATGCTACAAAGGCCATACGTGAAATTTTAACCCAGGGGAAAAAAGCAGGAACAGAAAACACCCTATTCTGCACCACTGAGGGCACCGCCGCCGCCACGCAGCACATTCGAACACGAGGGGTACTGCCATCGCTCTCGGGAAAACCAGGAACGTTTGCTCTTACGCCGCGACACGAATCGAAGGACCGCGCAACGGGAAAGTCATGCGAGCGAGGAGCAAACAGCAGAGCTGAGAAGAACGTTGTCAATAAAACCACCGTGTCCCCGGAACGATGAGGCTCACAAGCCGCGCTCCAACAGGACCGACTGGTGTCCGGCCGAGAAGCGCGCACACACAAGCCGGCACCCACCGGCGACACGCCCGCGCGGGCTCCGCTGCAGGACGCACACGACACCCACCGGCGACACGCCCGCGCGGGCTCCGCTGCAGGACGCACCCCGCCACGGCGGCGGCAGCGAGCGGCCGGCCGACGACCACGAGCCGGGCCTCCGGGGACGCGGCGCGGCGAAGCGCGGGGCAGGGCCTGGCCGAGCGGCGCCGCGGGCCCACCCCACGCCGCGGCACCCACGCCGCCCGCCCACGCGCGCCCCCGACCCCGACCCCCACGCCACGCCACGCGTCGCGGGCGCCCGCACGCGCACGCCAGCGCCCGGACCCCTCACGCACGCGCCGCGCCACCGCCCCGTCCGCCCCCGCACCTTCCGAGCCCCGCGAGAGTGCACTTCGCGTCCCGCTCCTCGGCCCCTCCGCCCCTCCGCCGACAGCGGCGGCCGTGACGCGAAGCGCAGAACCCTTCGGCGAGCCGACGCGAGGGCTCCTGGGAAACGTAGTCCCAGCCCACGGCTCGGAGAGGCCGTGGAGCACAGGAGCCGGGCACCCCTCGTTCCTTCTGACGGCCTCGGGGCTCCTTACACGCTCTCGCGGAGGCTGGGCAGTCCCGACGCCCAGAGGCAGGTACTCCGAGGACGGGTGGGCGCCATGCAGCCCTAGAGACTGCGGAGACGCGGCGAATGAGAGGGTAGATGGAGAGCGGTCGTTCTAAGTTCTGCCGTGCGCGGGGAGGGCCCTGCCCAGAAAGCAGCCAGGGAAACGGGGGCTGCAAAGACGCGGGCGGGGGCGGGGGGCGGGGGGTCCCCAGGAAACCCGGCCTCCACGTGGAGCCCTTTCCCGAGGCCGGGGTTCCGTGGAACCCCCGGGGCGGGAACCGCACGGTGAGCAGGTGGACCGGGGTGCCCCGCCGCGGGGAGGCGGCGGCTGGAGCAGGTTATTGGGGAGCTTGACTTTATTCGCTAAGTGAAAGGAGCTGGGGTGACCCGCGTCCACTTCTGTACCCGGCAGCTTTTCCTGAAGGCCTTAATCCCTTCGTTTATTAATGGGTTGCATCACAGTAATATAATTTCTCTAAGGCAAACCTTAAATTAAGAGGCTTAAAAATACATGAACCATGAATCGAAGAAAAAAAAGTTTTTAAAAAGTATTTGAGAACAAAAATTTGAACACTTGTCTATATTTGAACCACTGCCTATATAATTTATATTAAGGAATTATTGCTAATTTAGTAGTTGTGATAATGTCCTGATTTGATTTTCGAAGGGATATCATTCAGAGAAATTATGAAGTATTTACAAATTATTTCCAGATCTGGTTCACAATAGAGTGAAGGGTACACGAGTGTTCATTGCACTATTATATTAATAGTAACAAGGATAGTTTTTCTGCTTTTCAGCCATTCTTGTGTTCTTGGTTAGACCCAGCTTGCATGTGATATGATAGTATTACTTTAATGCAAGGTTGTTATTCGTTGATATTTCATTTAGGACTTCTTCGGTGTTCAGAATTACGATTGCACTTCAATCTTTTTTGTACTATACTGGACAGATTTTACAAGGCTCATTAATGATTTGGGAAGCACAGCTTTTTTCTTCTAGTCTGTAAAATAGTGTTTTCCCTTGAAAGTTTTGGGTTCACAGTCTTTAGGGGTAGATAGTTTACTTTGGATTTAATTTTTTTTAATGCTAGTTAATGATTGGTTTAGGTTTTGTAATTCTTACTGAGTCAATTTTGGACACAGGTTTTTCTAGAAAGCTGTTAATCTCATCTTTTAAATTTGTATAAAAGTTGTTCATGCTATTCTAATAGTGATTTTTAAAATCACTGCTGTAATTGTAGCTTTTTTTTTTAACCTAATATTTATCTGGGCCCTCTTTGTTTTTCTTGATTCATCTTACAGGATACTCATACATTAATCTTTTCAAAGAAGCAGATTTGGCTTGCTCTTGTGATCTTTTAGTTTTGTCTTATGTCCTTGTATTTTTATTTTTCTGTCAGAGTAACTTTTGCTGTCACTTTCTAAATTTACTTTGTTGCTATTTTTATGCTTGATTCGATTGCTCATTTATTTTCCAAAAATATGTCTATATATTTTTTAAGTCTAATATGTCAAAAGGCTAATAATAAAAACAGGAGGCCCGTTTGTTGTCAGTAGCAATGACTTCCAAAATTTTAAGCAGTTCTGGTCAGTTATGTAGCACATTGGCATACTGGGATGCCCCTTGACTCTCATTCGTTCCCTCCTCTCATCTCTGTGTTGATGTCCTATTTCCTGAAACTCCTTCCTTCCTTTTTAGTGGATTATAATCTTGTTACCTTCAGATAAATCTATTTCTGTGTGGTTTACACTAAAATAACAGAGTCATATTCATTTCTGATTTAGGGATATAGAATATACTTGTCAAAGATCTACCTGTTTAAATTAAAATCTCAATTCTATAATTTTGTCCATTAAAAGTGAACTTTATTGAAATCCAATCCTGAGCTAGGAGGCTTTCATCTGAAGGTTAACATCTAATCTTCAAAAATGGGGTGGTAGGGAGTTCCCTGATGGTGTAGTGGCTTAGGGCTTCGGCGCTGGCGCTGTCGGCGCTGCAGCCTGGGTTCGATTCCCGGCCAGGGAATTAACCACATACCAAAAAAAAAAAAAAAGAATTATTCAGAAAAGTACTGTGTCATCTATTATTATTGAGGCATCATTCCCAAAGCTTGGAACATAGTTCATGCTTCTTTGTTAATCCCATTCAAGTTTTACATAGAATTTATCATACGGAAATACGGAATTTGGGGCGAGAGATTAAATTAGAAGTAATCAAATTAACATTTGTTTCAAAGTCACATAACTACCTTTAACAACTTCAAGTAAGTTCCTAAGTAATGTAGCAGCCAAAAATCATTAGTCCTATTGTTTTATCATATGTGAGGTTATTCAGATAAATACCAAGTCATACACAGAACAAATTTACCTAAAACAGTTGTTTAGCAGGAAGATTATTTTTCCATTACCAAAAATTAACTAAAAAAGTAGCAAAGTATGCATGAAATTTAATTGACCAACCCTGCCTTTCTGACTGGTTCTCTTTAGTAGTCTACTGGAGAAGCCAATATAAATAAGCAAGGTAACAGTTCTAGAATGTGGCCAAGGATGACTACATTGCATGTCATTACAAATCTCAGTAAAGATTTTGAGCTGGTCAGACCTTGCTGGGAGGTAATGGGGAGGGTATCCAATTTTATTTTTACCTTCCCTCCAGTGGGGCCCTGTTTCCACTTTTCTTTCACCTGAATCTGCCTCTTTGCTTACAGGGATGATGCCCAGTGAAATGTACCCCTGCCCTGACTGGATCAGAGAAACAAGAAAAGGAATATCCTGATCCTTCTCTCTATTGTGCAGGCAGATGTCCCTCTCAGGTTCAAGATGGCAGATACTGACCTGTCCCCCATATGGGCTCTGACAGCACAGGACTCTGCCTGTTTCTATGTGAGAAATACCGAGGAGGAGAGGATGGTGGTTGGATTTCCAGAAATCTGGTTCCAGGGACCAGTAACCTTTAAAGATGTGGCTGTGGAGTTCACGCAGGAGGAGTGGGTCATGCTGGACTCTGCTCAGAGAAGTATGTACAAAGATGTGATGTTGGAAAACTATATGAATGTCACCTCAGTGGAACATCAATTATGCAAGCCCACTGTAATCTCCCTGTTGGGTCAAGAAGAGCTAAGAACTATGAAAAGGAGAATTCCTCAATATCCAGACTGGGAGATTCAAATTAAGACCAAAGAATCAAGTCCTGAGCAGAATATTTTTGGGGGAAAAACATCCAGTGGAGTTAAACTGGTAAGATTCACAACAGATGACTGGTCTTCCACATTAAGAGGAGACAGGGAATGCCATGAAATCAGAAAACAGCAGAAGATCTCAGAGGGTAATTTGAGGCAAGTCACATTTACCCACAAGAAAACAGTTTATCAGGAGAGATTCCATGACTATCGTGAAGTAGAGGAAACCTCTAAACTTAGATCAAAACTTGTTTTTTCAAAGAGAGTTTCTACCAGGAAACACTGTCATAAATGTTACTTAGGTATTGAGTGTTTGAAGCATAATTCAGTCGTAAACAATTATGAGGAAAACTCTGTAAATGAGAAGCTCTGTGAAAGTCATGAATGTGATAGAGCTCTGTGGCATCTTGAAAGAACTCAAACAGCACAGAAAGAGTACACATGCTGCAAACACGGTACAGACTTCATACATAATACGCTCACTATATGTAACAATTTTTGTACAGTGGAAAATTCCTACAAGTGTAGTAAAACCCTTTGTCATCATTCTTCCTGTAAGCAACAGCTGCAGTCTCCTACTGGAGAGAAACATGAATGTAATCAGTGTGGAAAAACCTTCAGAAGGATTTCTAATCTTATTTTGCACCACAGAAGTCACATAGGTGAGAAACAATATGAATGTAAAGAATGTGGGAAAGTCTTCAGTGATTCCTCAACACTAAGGAGACATGTGCGGACCCACACCGGTGAGAAACCCTATGAATGTCATCAGTGTGGAAGAGCTTTCAGTCAAAAGACATCTCTTAAGGCTCACTTGAGAACACACACTGGAGAGAAACCTTATGAATGTCATCACTGTGGAAAGTCGTTTGGCACAAGTTCTTACCTTACAGTGCACAAAAGAATACACACCGGGGAGAAACTCTATGAGTGCAGTGATTGTGGAAAAGCCTTCAACACAAGCTCTCATCTTAAAGTGCACAAAAATATACATACTGGTGAAAATCTTTATGAATGCAATGACTGTGGGAAAGTTTTTAGTGGCCTCTCATCCCTTAGAATGCATGTGAGAACTCACACTGGAGAGAAACCCTACGAATGTAAGGAATGCAGGAAGACCTTTAGTGTCTCCTCTTCCCTTAGGAGACATGTGCGAACTCACACTGGAGAGAAACCCTATGAATGTACTCAATGTGGGAAAGCCTTCAGTCAGAGTTCTTCACTTATTATACACAAGAGAATTCATACTGGGAGAAAATCCTCGTAAGTGTTTAGACTGTGGAATCACCTTTTTCAGGAGCTTAAGGTGGACTCCAAGCTCATGATTTCAGTCTTTGTTCTCTAAAATAATCACTTAAAATACAGTGGTTGAAAAAGTAGTCCTTTAAACATGTATTAGTCTATGTTAGTTTAATTCTAAATGTTGTCTAACATTTATTGACTTCTTGATCCACAGCTACTTAGAATTAAGTATTTGTGAGGTAAGGTTTTCAGGTACTTTCTTACTGATTTCTAAGCTAATGGCATTATGCTCAAAGAGTATCTTGACTATAGTGCTTCATTGCTAGTTTCTTAAGGGTTGCTTTCTGGCCTGGTTGACAGATACTGCTGCTAGCCAATTAAAGAAGCTCATCCTTCCCTACAGATGACCCTACTTGAGTTCACAATATCAGTATGTGAACTTACCAGGCTCTTTTCAGCCAAGTGTAGCCATATTGCTCATTCCTGATTAATAAAATGGAGTGTCACTAGGGACAGATCTGTGTTTTCTCTTTGCCTCTAACATTTGGCCTTCTGCCTTCCCCATTCTTCTCCCTTTGACTTTTCCATTCCTAGAGCTGAAGGAGCCACCTTGCCATGAGAATGACAACCATGGCCAAAGGAAGGAGTAGAAGAAGGAGATCCTGGCTCCTCAAAGGCAACTTTAAATAGCTGTACCAGCACTGCACTGCTTATATCTGCACATCTTTTTATGTGGCAAAAATAAACTTACTGGTTTTCTTAAAAGCACTATACAAAATACAGTCAATACAGTAACCTTGTTTAACAGAAAAAGACTACAAAAGCATGCAGAGTGGAAATTATTTTGTGTTGGATGTGCAAATTTGGTCCTTTGTGAGATCATCTTAAGTTGTGCTCTGCTTGGTTGGGATTGGAATTTAGATACTAAGTTTGGCCCACCAAGGTCTGGTACACCAACAGCTGCAGACGCAGGCTGCCTCACCAGCACATCTCAACTGGATTTTATTGCAACAGCCTAATGACTGGTTTCCCTGATTCGAATCTTACTTTGTTCCTGTATTATCTCTCTGCAGATGACACAGTATCCTTCCATTATTATTATTATCATTATTATTATTATTATTATTAGTGTTTTTAAATTATGAAACTTAATACATGCATATGAGAAAAAATGTAAAAAAACCTCTACACAAGAGAAGAGAGAGCCTTTCCGCCTCAGATTCTGCTGCCGTAGAAACTTAGCATAGATGGGTGTGTACTCTGTCAGCTTGTCTTCTGTGTTCATACACAAATATGTTATTTTAGAAAACCTTCATACCTCTCATTCCATATCTTTTTAAAACACATCTTTCTAAGTCAGTACATGTAGTATATATTGTAAGCATTGTCTTGTTCGTAACAGCTGTTTAGTATTCGATTATATGGATGTGCCATAATGCATCTAATTCATTTCTCCTTCAGATATCTTATAACAACAGGCTATACACAGGGAACAATACTGTTTCTACATCTTGCTTTTATCTGTCCCTCACACTACTCCCACAGTGATCCATCTAAAGTACTAATTTGATTGTATTAATTTTACTTTTAAATCCTCCTCTGACTTTTTTCTCCTTTTAAGAGAAAAGCTTTTTACACCTTTTATGTTCAAACTCTTACCTGCCATTCCAGGCCACATCCCTTTCTGCTGCATCTCATCACACTCTCTGGACCTTAACCTGGCCTACTCACCCTTTAGAATAAATTATCCTGGAATTGGTTTAACAACACTTTTCACACTTTCAGTTATTGCCTGTTTAATTGTGTAACTTCCCCTCAAAGATGGTAACTTTGGTAAGGTGGGAACTTGGTTGAAATTTTCCAAGTTTTACTCCTAGTACTTGGCCCACAGTAGGTATTCATTTAAACATTAAAGATTTTTCAATAAATATTTTTTACTTAGTATTTCCATGGAGGCTTAAGAGTTGGGTTTTAAGAAACGTGTAGAGCAAAAATTGCATGGAATCAAAACTTCTTATCTCTAAGCACTGGAGTCACACACATGCAGAAACTAAGTGTTGAGAGAACAGCAGTTTAATGTTTGTTTATATTCTCTCCCTCTCCCAGGCCCTCTCTCACAAGCTCATATAGTTTCTTTTACATGGTCAGTGTTCTTATGTTGCTATGTGTTTATTAAGAAGAGGTATAGGGGGTTCCCTGGTGGTGCAGTGGCTAGGCTTCAGCACTCTCAACAGCGCAGCCTGGGTTCGATTCCCAGCCAGGGAACCACCACCCCTCCAAAAAAAAATAAAAAATAAAAAGATGGATAGAGCGACCCACTGTCTCCATCCTGTAAAGAGGTGTGAAATGACCCAGCACTGGTGAGGATGCAGTGTCCTCCTTTAGGCTACTGATGGAAGCATAAATTCATACCTTTCCTGGTGACAGGTAAGCAGTATGTGTCCAAAGTGAGAATATTCTTCACTTTTAACCTGGTAGTTTTTTCTGCACTTTTATAAGAACTCTCCATTCAAGTATGTATAAATAATAATAGTCATCTCAGTTTCATGCTCTAGTGAAAAACTGGAAAAATTCCTAAATTCCCAGTATTAACTAATTGATTTTTTAAAACTATGTAGGTTTATAAAAGGGAATATATAGAATCATTAAAATGTAATTACATATTGATTGGTATGGGGATGTATTTTCTATATTGTGGTTTTTAAATACAGAATATGCAAGTACGAGCATGTTGTTATTACACTATATGTTGAAAATATTTATATGTGTGTATTGAAAAATATTCTGGAAGGACTTATATGAAAATGGTATCAGTGGTTATTTCTGAATATAACTTCTTTTTCCTATGTGCTGTTAAGTGTTCTAATTTACATAGTAAGCAGGGCGAAGTTGTGTATATTTTAATCAAACAATTCCATCATGGAACTTCTTAATAAATATCAACAGTATGATTTTTAATATCTTCAAAGTTGTAAACACACTTGCTTAGGGTGTTGTTGGACATATAGAATGTCCCTTTTATAAATGTAGGATTTTTTTTTTTTTGTACACTTTAAACCACCTTTTCTATCCCAAGTTTTTAAGAGTGAACTATTTTAAAGTGCTGCTAAAAGGCACGGGCTCTTTTTAGACTCTATTGGGGGAGGGCTAGAGAGACTGAAAAAGAGTTGAGAACAGCAAACCCAAAGCCCTCATTCAGACCTTAGCGTGTCTGTCTGAGAAGGAAATAGGCCAGTAGTTGGAACACCGTCAGGAAGGGCACAAGAAGAACCTAGAAAACCAGGTTGGAAGGGGGCCTGCTCAGAAAAGACCTGACCAGCTACGGCACGAGTCCTCCTTTTATTTGAAGAGCTATGAGGAGCTCTTCAGGAATCTTTCTTAATAGATTGAAATTGTTTATTTTAAAAAGATCACACTGACTGTTGTAAAAAAATCTTGGGGAATAGTTTAGGAGGCTATTGTAGTAGTTCATGCATGAAATTTGAGTGACAGAAACAGTCTCATTTCCTTTCCTTACAGAGAGCTCTTTTAAGAGAGACAATTTTTTAACATAATAAGAAATTCAGATTAATATATGTCATGATTTAAACTCACCTGTAATTTAAGAAATACAGAATACAAGATCTGACAGAAGTAACATCAGACCACACATATAAACGTCTTGCACAAGATGGACAGCAATTTGAACATTACAACTAAAATGTCATATAGTGTGCTTGAGCTTGTAATCTACACCAAGTCTTTTATTACAAAATCAATAACGTGTTGTTATGGTTTTGTAATAAAACCGTAACTCAAGTCCAGGCGTTATTCTGCTGGACGCTGTACCTGCCAGACGTCACGTTTAAAGAACCACGGGAGCTCCGGGTCACGTTCCTCTGGTGGGTGATCACAGATAGAACTGGGTCAGAGCTAGGTTGAATTTTTAATGTGACTCAGTTTACCTTTATTTAGCCTTCGTATTTTGGATATGACTCTCGTAAGCTTTGAAATCTGAGGGCTTGTTAGGGCTGTCCTCCGTAACCTCCTGCCCCATGCACCCTCAAATTGTGACAGATGGCTTGAGAAGGCTGACCGTGTATTATATTTTAGGCAGTTAACGCTTCGTGGTGGATTTTTCAATCCTGAGTACCACAGATGCTGCAAATACTTCATTCACTCTGCCTTCAGTCTAGCTGCCCAGCCTCCTGCACAGCCCTAAAACTCAGCAAATGTCCCACAGGAGAGAACCAACTATGCATTTGAGGGTTCTCACATTTCTAATCTGCCACCTCAACCTCAAGTGACCCTTAAATTGTGAGCTGTCTTTCCCCCAGCAAAGGCCCTTCCTTGGGCCGCGCCCAATCTGCAGCCCACGTCCCAAATCAGGAAATGCTTCCCAGAGGAACTGCCCGTGGTGATCAGGTTACCTGAGGGTCGACCCCTCTGCAATTCTGTTCATCTACTCCTCACTGCTTCCACAGCTCTAGGATGCTTTAAAAAATTGTTTCGTAATTTATTTGCTTTATCTGCTTGCTGCTGCAGTATTAGTACTGCATCCTCTATAGAAGACTTTTTTTTTTTTTTTTTTTTTTTTTGGTATGTGGGTAGCTCCCTGACTGGGAATCGAACCCAGGCCGCAGCACTGACAGCGCCAGCGCTGAAGCCCTAAGCCGCTACACCATCAGGGAACTCCCATAGACTTTCTGAAGATAACATAAACAGCAGTTAAACTCAACCCCCTAACAACACTGCATTCAGTGAAGGGGTTGAACAGTAAAGACAACAGTAACGACTTGACAGCTGTGCCTAGGGGTATGCCAGCATCAACAGTCACTCAGCTGTATGCTTTGTTTTCAGGAGAATTACTCAGGGTAAGCTCAGTTCAGAAAAGGTTTCACAGAGAAACTGTTAAAAAGGGGGTCACATTCCAGGCAATTCACCAAGTTGTGCCACTTGGTGATGAGGTCTCCTATAAAGGACAGGTACGTCCATTGGGAGGACAATGCTTTTACAATGCATGAATGGTAGCATAACTATGACAAGAGAGTAGTAAAAACACTAACAGTTTTAACAAGAGGTGTAACAGTTATATTCCTGAGTGTTTCCCATACATTTATCCATCTTGAATATGCTAACCTAAGAAAACTGAGCTCACACACTGAACAGATCTCCATGTGTCAAGAGACCTTTATCCCTTCCATGCACTGAGATGGTCACACTGGAAAGCAGCACCGTTTCTGTCTCAACAGTGCAATGCACGTTGGAACTAAAATATTCCACAAGCAATTCAGAGAACAACATCATACACTCTTACATCTCAATCAACGTGTCTGGCTATTGTTACTGATTTTCATCTTGAGGAAAACAGCATTTTATTGCCTTCCACCCTGGGAACTACCACAGCTTGTAAGAGATGTGTTAAATAGACTTCTGCGCTAAAATAGGGTGACAGAACGCAGGTAGGAACCACCATCACCTTGCAATGACACAGCATACTGAATAAACAAAAGCACCCACAAGGTACTCGTTTTCTTCCACTGGTGTTTTGACATCTTCTACTGTATCATCTAGGAATTATCTGTATTTTAATTTAATGAAAAATAATAGTTCTTATTTTCTGAAATCCCCACAAATCAATGAGGACTTCTGGAAGTTATATAGTTCAGAATGATGTTGCATGAAGGGAATTTTAAGGAAAAGTTCATATTCTTAATAAAACGATTCAGTAATTTACCTGTGAACTACCTGTCAAGGCACTTCCTGCCCGACTGTCCCTCACTTACCTGATCAGAGGCCTCTCGTCACTTTTTCCTCCATGTCTCTTTCCCTTGCTCCAACAAGGAGGTCAGATTTGGTTTAGAAAGTTCTGCTTACAAGAGGGAGAAAATAGATCATTGAAAATATTATAGTTTTTCTGAGATCCAGTCTTTTTTTTTTCCTTTTTGGAATTTTGTTTGTTGTTGTTGTTAGACTTACTGGGGTGACATTGGTTAGCAAGAATTACACAGGTTCTTAATAGAAGCTATTGAAAGAGCGAGAGAGCAAGAGGAAAATGCTGTCCACTTCCCACTTCTACCAATTTTCAATCATTTCCTCAAATCAGAATAGGAATTCAGCCAGGCCATTCAGAGCCCATCCCCTGATATTTCCTATGGAGAGAGCAAAGACACCTAAATTCAGATTCCGAATTTACAGGAATGGTAACTTCTTCAGACCATGTCCACATAGGTCTCCCTCGTAGAAGTCCTTCTGGGCAGGGTCCAGTCGGTCCTGAGAGAAGTCTGTGCCCACCCCCCTGAGGATCACAAGCCTCTGGGATGATGAACACATTCTTGTTCACCCAATACCTCCCCCACAGGGTGCAAGGGAACTTGAGAATGCTGGCCATACTGTAGGGAAGGGTGGAGTTGTACAACAGTTGTTCCTGCAGAGTTTGAGGCTTTGGGTAATCCTAGAAAAGGAATTATTGGGCAGAAGCTGTGTGTTCTGTTATGTCACCCTGAGTGGGAAAGAAAAATGCTGCCTCTCCTTTGCATACACATGAAAACTAAACGAGACATTGATGTACTAAATTGCACATTACATATACTAGATGCAAAAGAAGTTCTCGAAAGAGATGGTGACATGTTTCAAAGAAAATATAAAATTTTAACTGGAACATTAAAACATGGGCAAGGTGTACATGGAAAGTAAAACATCTGATTTATTTTTACCAAAATGTGCTTATAAAAGAAACATTCTCACTGTAAATGGAGCAAAAGAGGAAAGTTACGTCAGCATTTGCCTGCAGTGTACCTTATGTACATTTATTTCAGACTGAATAAGACATGTCAATGCAGATTCAAGGATAAACATGAGTTAGCATAACCTTAAGTCCAAACACTATCTCAAAGTTCAAACTGTAAGATACCCAAAAATGTTTCTATAATTAAGTCTGTATGCTTCCACAAAAGCACACTGATGTCAGCATTGTGGTACCTTCAGTTTCAGAATCACGTATGCTGTGGAAAGAACTCAGCAAACACCAGATTAATTTACTATCAGTCAAAAGATTTATTCATAGCTTTCTCTTTTAAATTAAATTTATTGGGATGACATTGGTTAGTAAAATTATATAGGTTTCAGGTGCACAGCTTTCCTTTCTGAATTTGCTTTTCAAAAAACAAAAACCAACACAAACATTCCACCCCCTCCCCCAAAGAAAGCTTTCCCACACTGACTCTCCCCATTATGACTTCTCAGAACTCTGTAAAATTTTCCCACACACATTACAATGGTACTGTTCCCCAATATAACTCTATAGGTCTGAAGTAATGCAGAAGGTCAACCTATATTCAGTTCAAGTATAGGGTTATTTTTCTCCTTGGAAGGGTATTTTAAACTTTAATAAATATTGCATGGTACACGAGGCATTCCCAAATCACTGTTTGCATGACTTTGCTTCATTAAATAGATGTCTAGGAAAAAGGGCACCCTTACCCATGCATTCTGTTCTACTGGAGTGACAGATGTAGAATGAGAGCTAATCTCTAATTAGAAGCTTTCTCACTTGAATTGGACCTGAATCCCTTTCCTGGCAGGAATTTATAAATGTGGAGTGAGGGAATCCGACCAGATGAAGAGTCTTCTCAATCCTGACTGACTACACCTTCTGGTATTACGTGAAACGTAAGCAGCGTTAATGGCTCTCTCACAGGTTCCTGGGGCTTTTCTCCAGGATGCTGAGCAAGTACAGCCTACATTTCTTCGCGTTTCAACACATTCACGTAAAGCTCTGAAGTCAACATAAGGCATCAGCTGCTACGTGTTTTTTTTTCTTAATCCACATTTTAGGTTTTCTCCACAGTGTGAATCCCCTGGTGTTCAGTAAGGAATGGGGGGTAACGAAATGCATTTTCATATTCACAGCGGTTCTCCAGAGCGTGTGTTCTCTGATGCTTAGCAAGGTTGGAGCTCCAACTGAAGGATCTGTTGCACACCTTGCACACGTAGGGCTTCTCCCCAGTGTGAGTTATCTGATGCAGGATGAGGGAAAAGCTCCGACTAAAGGCCTTGTCGCATTCCGTGCATGCATAGGGCTTTTCTCCAGTGTGAGTTTTCATGTGTTGAATGAGGGATGCGTGCCACGTGAAAACTCTGCCACATTCGTCACATTCGTAGAGCTTCTCTCCAGCGTGAATTCTCTGATGTTTAGTGAGAGATGAGCGGCAGCGGAAGGCCCTGGGACACCCGCTGCACGCGTAGGGGGCCCTGGCCGCGTGGGTGCTCTGATGTCGGCTCAGATGTGAGGAGCGGCGAAAGGCCTTCCCGCACTCGGCGCAGCCGAAAGGTCTCTCCCCAGTGTGTGTGCTGTGATGGCGGACGAGCTCCGAGCCACTGCCGAAGGCCTTGCCGCATCGCCTGCACACGTACTGTTTCCTTCCCACGTGGATTCTCTGATGTCGAGTGAGGTTTGAGGCTCGGCTGAAGGCCTTTCCGCACTGGGTACATTCGTAGGGCTTCTCCCCGGTGTGTGTCCTCTGGTGTTCGACGAGGAACGAGAGGTAACTGAACGTCTTGCTACAGTCCTTACACTCGTGCGGCTTCTTGCCAGTGTGTATCATCCGGTGCTTCACAAGGTTGGAGATCTGGCTGAAGGTTTTGCCACATTCCTTACAAACGTACGGCTTCTCGCCAGTGTGAGTTCTCTGATGCAACACGAGGGAAAAGCGCCGACTGAAAGCTTTCCCACACTCCTGGCAGCCGTAAGGCCTCTCGGCGGTGCGGACGCCACGTTGACACAGGGCGTCTTGACGGGAGACCGTCACTGGCCTGACGCATCCCTGATCTCTTTGCAGCATCTCAGTAACATCCTCGCACTTCCAGCTTCCTTTCAAACTGGAACGTTCAGGGCCTTGCATCAGAGTTCTTTCCTTTACTAAATACTGCGACGAGTCACCTTCACATATGACCTTTTTTGGAGAAAATTCTCTGATCTCACCATTTGACTCTGAAACCGAAACAACAAAGCAAATGTTTCCTTTTTTCTGTATTGAGCAAAATAAAAGTCATTCTTCCCTTTTCAGTGAGAGAATGTTTTAAAAACTTAGCATTTCACGGCTTACGAGACTTTGAAATCTAAGCATTTTACCCAGAATTTCAGAACACATCAAACAGGAGAGAGAGTTAAGTGAACAGGGACAAAGATTAAATGTTAGTACCTGAAGGAGAAGGAAAAATAGAACTACAAAGAAGATAAGTAATTGGGAAGGGCAAGTTGTTAGCCTTCCTCACCTCCATTTAAACTTCATCTATTGCCAGAATGAAGTGAAAATGAACATCCCTAACGCTGCTGGTGAACTACAAGTGCTACTCAGGTCCCAAAAGATAAAAGGCTGTTCACTCAGCACCCCTGGGACCTCTTACAGCAACGTGTTCTCAATAGAGAAAGGAAAGGGTTCTCTGAAAACCCTCTTCTTTGATCCACACTCTTTATTTTCGAACTGGTATCCTGAAGCTCAACTGAGTATAACAGTTTTTCTATCAGATGCTTTTGCAAGACAAACACAGGCGCTGATTTTCTCCAGGCTAAATTCTAGGAAGGGACTGTTTCCTTTTTTAATTTTTTTTTTTCTGAACAGAATTTTTATAATATGAAGGTTTTTATAAATATATATTCTCTCATATCCTTATTATTAGGAAACATGTATGGGTAAGAGGCCATGATGTATACAACTTAGGCTCAAATATTTCTGTGGAAAAAAAACATATACCAAACAATAAAATAAATGGGGCAAAATCTTAGCAATAGATAAATCTAAGGACATATGAGTATTCTCTGTATTATTCTTGAAACTTTAAAATTATTTCCAAATTATGCATTAAATTTTTCATTTTTTTTTTTCTAAAACACACTTTGGCATTTACTTTGTTGGAGGAGAATGCTATCTTTTGTTATCACTGACAGTAAGCTTCTAGGGAGAAGTAAATAGACTTGATAATTCTTTAAGATGTATCTAAGTGAGAACCAAGACCTATCCCTGGACGGTAGGCATGTAAAAATAAAAGGTTAGGCTAGGGGAAGCAATGAAACAGCTGATAGGAAAACCATCATCTCAATAAAGGGAAAATCTTAAATTACTTTCCTGGCTCTTCCATAAACCAATTCCCTAACAACTGAGTACCTCAGTAAGCACTCCGGGGATATGAACTGAGTAATTCCCTTTAGTAGCTAAGAACGTAAAAAAGGGGGAGTAAGAGGACACCGAAGAAAACAAAAATGATACAAGGAACAAGAGTCAGTCCACTACATTTAGAGTAAAAAGTGTAGAAAAGGTCAGAGACAAGACAGAAAACTCCACTGTGACCAGTAAAGCAAGGCTTCCCTGAGGAATCGGCTGGGAACTGGAAGACACCACGGCACACACATTCAAGGATTTTTTTTTAAACGTGGGAGTTAATGTCCCAGATTGAGTGTGCTATTTGCCATGTGATTTAACAGACTGGTGAGAGTAAAAAAGCCCAACCAAGAAAACCGGATTCCAGACATGGGCACGATGCTATCTACACGTCCTTTACTGCCCTTGCCTCCCTCCAAGTCACCTCACATCCCCCCAGCACCTCCTGCACCCACATGCTTTTCAGTAGATGCCAAATGGATTTGATAAACTTAGCACTTACACTTATTAAAAGCCCAGAGAAATAGTAAGATTCCTTCTTAACGTAACAGAGGATGCTTATGCTAAATCAGCAACTACTAGACTCAAAGCCAGTTTTTAGATGTAGTCACTCTTTACCTGAAGCATCTATCACCAGCGTGTACTTATTATAGTATAAATACAGGAAGAAAAGAAATCTCGGGAAACAAGATTTTCAAAATCATTACAGGGATATTTCTGGTTTCTGGTCCTGCACATAAGGAGCTTAGAAGTTGCCACTGCATCCAAACAACAAGTAAAAAGCTGAATTGGAATATCAACAACTCTTCTTAGGTTCGTCAGAGAAGTGAGGTTACTCAGCAAACCACTGCCCCTAAACTGGAGAACCAGGAGCATGTAAAGAATCACAACTTAACAGAGTAGAAACCATGAGAACCCTCTGTGGGAATTAGTGCTGGGGTAGGAAAACCCAAACGATAGCGGATAAATGCCAGTGCAAACTATGGAATTTGACTGGTTACATCAGTGCAGGTTTATCAGTTGTGACAGACATACCACTATACATGTGTCGGAGCAGGGGGCATATGGGAAACCTACGTACAACCTGAAATTGCTCTAAAAATAATGTCTTAATAAAAATGTTTTAAAAGCTAGAGGTGAAAAACTCTAACATGAATGACAAATGCCTTTGACAGGCTCATTGCTCGTCTGGACTTGCCTGATGAAACAATCTTTGTATCTCAATGGAAACTTCCAAAAGTTTTAGAAAGCAAAGATAAATAAGACTGAAGAAAAAAAACAATGCAGAAAACCAAGAACTGTGGGATCACCATGAAAGGTGTAACGTGCATGTACAGGGAATACCAGAAGGAAGAGAAAGAAACAGAAGCCACATGAGAAACAGTAATGATCAAGAACTTCCCTAAATTAATGTCAGACACCAAACCACAGATCCAAGGAGCTCAGAGAACACTAAGTAGAACAAGAATCAGAAATAAAAACAAAACAACTACACTCAGACATATATTCAAACTTCAGAAAACAAAGATAAAGGTCTTAAAAGAACCCAGAGGGGGGGAAATTTACCTATTATAGGAGCAAATACAGAAATTACACGTGACTTCTCCAAAACCACACACGTAAGAAGAGAGTGAAAAACAAAAACAACCTATGCAAAACCCAATCCACTAACACTACCAACAATAAGAAATACTGGCAAGGACATGGACAGCAGGAACCCTCGCTCACTGCTGGCGGGGATGCAAACCAGTGCAGCCTCTCTGAAAGACAGTTGTGGTTCTTACGCAGCAAACACACTCTCACCACATGAGCCAGCAATCACACTTGTTATTTACCCAGAGGAATTAAAAACTATGCTCACACGAAAACCTGAACGTGTGTGTTTACAGCAGCTGTAGTCACATTTGCAAAAACTTGAAAGCAACCAAGACATCCTTCAGTAGGAGAATAAAAGAGCAAACTGTGGTCCTCCCAGACAATGGAGTATTGTCCAGCACTAAGAAAGGAATGAGCAAGCAAACCATGCAAAAATATAAAGGAAACTAAGTGAATAACATTAAGTGAAAGAAGCCATTCTGAAAGGCTAAGTATTATATGAGTCAAACTATCTGAAATGCTGAAAAAGGCAAAACTGTGGGGACAACAGAAAGGTCAGGGGTTGCCAGGGGTTAGTGGGGAGGGAGGTATGAAGAGACCGGGCACAGAGGATCTCAAGGGCAGTACGGCGACTCTGCGTGATGCTGTAACGGTGGGTCCATGTCACCATGCACTTGTCAACACCCACAGGCTGTACAGAACCAAGAGAGAACCTGCACATAAATTACAGACTTTGGGTGATGGTATGTCGATGCGGGCTCGTCAGTTCTAACACAGGTACCACCATGGCGTGGGCTGCTGTTAGTGGAGGAGACGAGGGAACAGGGGTGTATGGGAGTTGTACTTGCCACCAATTTTGCTGTGAACGTAAAGTCGCTTTTAAAAAATAGAGGTTATTACTTAAAAAATACTTTATACAGTACTTTCAGGAAAAAAATAAATCTATAATGTTTTTAGGGTACTTTTATTGCTAAAATAAAGATGGAGAGATATAAATATACAAATTCACTAGCATTCTTGTAGAAAAGCAATGTAACTTGTTAAAAAACAAAGGAAAGTTGCTTAAGAATAAATTCGACAAGACATGTACAGGCATTTTACAAAGAAAATTCGAAATTTTAAGAAGCCTAACTGTATAATCAAGGTCAGCAGCAGCACCGGCTGAAAGCTTTTTAAAAACGCAAATTCTTGAGTTCCACCCCAAACCTAATGACTTAGAATTTCTGGAGTGGGATCCGGGAATATGTTTTAAAACTCTCCAAATAAGTAAAAATTGAGAAGCACTGTGATATCATCTCTCTTAAGTTCCAGAATACGATACCCAGTCGCCTAGAATTTATATACAGAGGTGTAACCACAGAAACCCAAAACTCGATTAGTCACAAATTCATACACTCTTCCCCGCCCCCTCCAACTTGCTCATCATTTTTTAAAAGAAATAACAATACCAACAAAAAGAGTAGTGTCAACTGGGTCCCCAGCTCCTCAGTCTGCTACCCTCTGGTCTACCACCTTCTGTTCCCTGGACACCCCCACAGTCCAGGCGATCACATCTAGACCAGCTTACGGCAATGACTCCTGAATGGCAGCCCCATTTCCTGATCTTGCATCCAACAAATGTGGTTTCCAAACTGTAGCTAGAATGATCTCATTAAACCGCCCGCCTGCCCAAAGCCCAGGTGACTCCCGGGTAGCCGAGGAATGCCCTCTCGGTTCATGAACTTGACCTGCGATGCGCCTGTGCGACCTGACCGGTGCGTTCCCTGACCAGTGTCATTCCCGCGGCTTTCCCCTTACACGTTACGCTTTGGCTCAATCCAGGCTGAACCTTATGTTTTCATTTTATTAGTCTGGTATTTCCACATGCTGTAAGTCTGCTTTCTTTTCCATTCATAAAATAGGAGCGGTTCCAGTCCCATAAAGATGGAGCAAGGACAGTCCAACTTGTCTCTCCCCCTGAAGGCAACGGAAGACTGTGGACGGGATGCACAGAGCAGCACTCCGAGGACTCGGAGATGTCAATGGCAGCGAGCTGACCGGGAAGAAAACAGAGCTCAAAGGAACGTGACCTGGCGGTGAGTTTCTTGTGCTTTTTTCCTCTTCCCGTCTCTCCAGGCCTGAACTCAAAGGCAGCCTGAAAGCAGGAGGGGTGCCGCAGGCACGCAGAGACAGCATCCCCTTTTCTGGTCTGAGGGGCGGGAAAGGGGCCCATAGTGGCCAGAGAAATCTCATTTTCCTTTGCTCCCAGTCTCTCCTGCCCGACTGAAAGGCATCTTGTAGCGGCAGTGGCCACACAGGCCATTAAAGCCTGTTAGCAGAGAAGCCTACGGCCCCAAGAGCACAGGGGCGACAGTCACTGTTCTCCCTCTGTGTCCCCTTGCTGCCTGCACAGGCAGATGCAGCGGCAGGGAGTGCACAGCAGCGGGAGACTAAAGCTCTGGCCTTCCACGCAGAAGAGCTGAAAGAGAGGTCCTGGCAGCCGGGGAGGGCAGGGGAGGTGAAGAGGGTGGGCCCATCAACGTGGGTGTCAAATCCAGGGTCCACCCCTGAGTGGTGCATGCGTGGATCTGACCTGAAGTAGCATACTAAGTCTGTGAGGACTGAAAGAAAGGGGAGCCCCCTGCCCAAGCTCCAGAGAGGCCACGAGGAAGTGCACGTGTGGGATAGACACAACAGACCGACCGAGGCTTTGAAGACGGAGTGCCGGCGGAAGCATATACACAGAAGACAGGGTGGATCTTACAGCCTCAGTGTCAGTGTAGTCAACTGACAGCCCCCCTAAATAAGGTCACCAGCTCAACAGAATTTAAACACGGCCCACAGTCTTACAATATCCCAATGAACAGGCTACAATCCAGAGTTATAGGACATCCAGGAAAACAGCACAATTTCATCATCCTGCAGAGGAGAGACATTCCGGCTACAAAACACATTCATGGAGCATTTCAATATGGACAGTGCATCAAAAAATACTAGGCAAAACTGTTACTTTTATAGTGAAAATGGTATTTCAATTATGTAGAAAATGTCCCTATACTTCACACATGATTGTCAGGTTCTGTGCAGTGAGAACATTTCACTGAGGTCAAGATAGCTGTAGTTTACTTTGAATTATTCAGTAGAAAAGGCATTGGGTGAGGCAAATACAGCAACATGTTCTCCACGGCATTACAAACTCATAACTAAGGCTGTATCAGTTTATGCGAATGGAAAATAGACAAAAAAGAATGGAGAACCCAGAAACATGCACAAAAATTGACATTTAACTTATGACAAACTGGACATGTCAATGAATGGTACCATGGTAACTGGATATCCACAGAAGACATCAGAATTGATTATTAGCTCACATGAGACACACACACACACACACTAAATAAATAAAAGTGTCCCATGGATCTAATGTGGATGGCAAATGACTAGGTTTTTAAAATAGAAAATCTAGGGGGTTCCCTGGTGGTGTGTGACTAGGCTTTGGCGCTCTCAACATCATGGCCTGGGTTCGATTCCCAGCCAGGAAACCACCCCCAAAAAGAAAAGGACATGTTGCTTCAGCTCATACTTAAATGGAGACTTTCCTGCCTCTGTGCCGCCCTGTGCCTCAGCACACACCCTCCTGACGGTCTCTGCAGGGTGTGACATTAACTGCCTCACCAGCTGTCACAGCTGCTGCTCTTCTGTAGGTAAGCAATCCCCCCTCCGCCCCCGCATCAATGCACCAGAGGCACGCAGTACCGGTCAGTGTACTTCCATGAGAGACTGGCTTCAGAACTGACTCCAGAACCCACGGGCCTTCTCATAAATCCAAGTGATCTGGGCTCCACACAATTGCCCTGTCAGAACCCTCAGGGCCGCGGCACAGCCACACTGATGTTTACAGAGCTTCACCCGTGATTCCATTGTCAATGTAAGGTGAGGAAAGCTTTCTGAGCCCTCCTCCAGCAACCCTATGGCTTCAGTTTCTGCTTCTTAACCTAAGATTCCCACACGTACACCTCTCACCTGAATTTTGTCTAAGCTATACTCCATCAGCCCATAGCACAGCTTGCCTTAGAAACGCATCCTCTACTCACACTCAGCATATCTCAAACTAATTCATCACCTTTTCTCCAAAACCTACCCTCTTCCTGTCTTTTATCTTTCTATTACTCCTACCCCTATCCCAATTATCCAGGCCTAAAATTCCAAGTGGAAATTCCTTTTTTCTCATCGCTGAACTGCCAGTCTGAGGACGTCTAATGAAGTTACTGACAGACCCACGTTACCTCGCTAGGTCACTATTTCCTTGATGGTTATTACACTTTGTATGCGTTCTACTCCCTGAAGCACCTAAGAAAAAGTCTTAAGATTAAAACTGAGTAAATACTGTTAAGGGAATATATGAGGGAATGAATAAGTCCATCAGTTAACTAAAGAGTGTTGACTTCATCTTTCCAAGATGGTTAAGGAGAACAGCACTATAAAGAAAAAATATATACCTTTCCATTTAGGCAGCAGAAACAAACCTAGGTCAACTTCAAGAAGGAGAGGGAGAGAGACAGAAAAGGAATGACACTCAGAGCCCAGACAGGGTTAAGACAGTTGACAAGGACGCATGTGCCTGCGAGGGGGTACTGGAGACCCGGAGGCAGACTACGGACTGGCTGAGCAGCAGTCCCCTACGGAGCCGTGGGCAAGACTGCAGTCTCTGCACCTCCGGTATCTTTAAGGGAAAACTTTCCAGCCAAAACGTAAAAATGTACCGATTGCTCACTGACTAGCTGGGCTGTTATTTAAAAAACCTTTAACGTGCTCACCTGAAAACAGGTCTCTTCTCCGGTCTTGTCTCTGCAGCCAGGGCTCTTCTCCTTGCTCCAACAAGGAGACCACATCTGGCTTAGAAAGGACAAGACCTGCTTGCAGAAAATGAAATAAATTCAGGATCCGTCCTTGAGTCATCAGAAAAGAGGGACCATGAAAAGAAATGCCAGCTGTAACTAAGAAGGACGTCTAACACTGATAAAAAAAAAAAAAAATTCCTTGGGAATATTCAGGCAGATGATCGAGATTCATCACAGCCACACTCAAGGTCAAATGCTGACAGAGGGGAGATGAAGAGGAACACTTACCCAGTGAGACCAGGTGACTATAGTTCTCCAACATGACACATCTGTACAAATCTCTTTGCGCAGGCTGAAGCCATTCCCACTCCTCCTGGGAGAAGTCTATGGCCACATCTCCGAATGTCACTGACCTCTGAAATGACACACAGAGATCTGCACAACTAGCACCAAAGGCCCCACTTAGGGAGTGGAATGAGTCCCACTGCACAGGGAGAACTGTGTATACTAGCCATTTGAGTGGTCCGCGGAACAATTTAGGCAGAAAAGGAATATTAAAAGGTCCCAAACTAGTATCGGCCACCACATATGGCAGAGTTGTAACTTACAGTTAAACCATTTTTTAGGTGATGAAAGATTATTGACTGACAGGAGGAAGCTGTTTCCTAGAGTAAACAGTGGGATTTGCAGTTGGGAGATAGGGGGCTCCCCAGCAAAACTCGGAGGGCCTCTGGCTTTGGAGCTGAGCATGTGGAAAAGTAGGCTAGGGGTGGGGCACCAAAAACAGAGGGGCTGGCCTTCTCCCCCAGCTCCACGAAGCACAACTGCCAGCCAGCCATTTGGCCAGAGCCACAATACAAATAACCAGCGCTCTTTGCTAAATAAAGCGAATGTCATGTCTGGAAAATGCGCTCTGTGAGTTCAGAGATTGTTTTGCTCACGGGTGCACCCCCAAAACCCCAGGATGGGTCATGCGTTACAGTCACTTGTTCAAACACAGACTGCCGAAACCCACATCCCACTTCTGGGTTAGAAGGTCTGGGGCAGGGCTTCTAGGAAGTTCTCAGGTGATGCTGATACTGCTTGGTCCGGAGATTGACACTTGGGGACCACTGTTCCAGATTCAGAAAGTACATAATCAATAGAAATATGAAAACAAAATGAATGAAGGGCAGCGGGAGAAAGGGCCACCGAGTAAAACACGTCTCGCTGTAACACTGGGAGAGCGCGCAGGCAGCGTCACAGGCTCGCGGGCTCCCAACGCGGCAGCGCACCTGCCCGGTCAGAAGCCCCGCCCACATCGGATCAGCTTCGGTCCACGCTCCTTCGTCCTCCTAAGGGCGAGCGCCTGCAGGAGGGCGCCCGGGCAGGGACTTTCAGGAGAGGAGAAAGGACCGAAAAGTCACACTGCGGAAGAAGAAAACAAACACCAGCTCACCTGGGACATGGCTCCCAGCAGGGAGCGAGAACAGGAGCAGGTCAAACGGGAACGCTGGCCGGGAGAGGGGGGCGCAGGCCCGCCGGCCGTGCCCGAGGAGCCGGGTCGCCGCAATGGGGATTCCCGTCGCTACACGACCGCCCACCCTCGTCACCCGGCGGCACAGAACTCAGGCGGGCGTGGGCGCCGGGCAGCCGCCCCCGACATGCAGCCCCGGCACCTCCGGCCCGAGCGGGGTCGCAGAACGGCGCGCCTCCTCCACGGTCTCGGCAGCGTGGGCGAGCGTTCCGAGCTCCGGACAGTCCTCGGCCCGGCCCAGCCGGCAGAGGTCGCGGCGCAGGCGGCTGGGCCCCTCCACCTACCTCCGGCGCAAGAAGGCCGGACCCGCGCCTCTGTACCCACGGTGCCCGCCGCCAGCGACGCGCAGAGTGCGCCTTCCGGGGCCTCCGGGACCGGACCCCCGGAGCAGGCCACGGCCCCCAATAACTGCACTTCCCAGGATCCACCGGGTCCTCAGCGCGCGTGGGAAGACGGCTGCCCCTTACACACTACAATTCCCAGATCCCCCCACACCCACAGCACCACAGACCGGGAACGCAGGCCTCAGACAACTACACGTCCCACAATCCACCAGGGCCTCAGCGCGCGTGGGAAGACACACAGACACATACACAGACGCACATGAGACTTACAGAGAGCCTAGCAAATCACCCAGGACAGGGACAGCGAGCCTCAGAAAACTCCACTTTCCAGAATCCACCGGGGCCCCAGCGCGCGTGGGAAGACGGCTGTCCCTTATACACTACAATTCCCAGAACGCCCCACACCCACAGCGCCACAGACAGAGAGCGCGGGCCTCAGAAAACTACACTTCCCACGATCCACAAGAACCTTAGAGCGCGCGGCAGGGACCGGGACACTCAGACAACTGCATTTCCCAGAATCCAGAGGCGCGCGCGGGGGTGGGGGTGGGGGGGTTGGGGAGCCTCAGCGCGCGTAGGAAGCAGGCTGCCTGCCCCTCAACACTACAACTCCCAGAACCCTCCACACCCACAGTGCCACAGACTGAGAGCCGGGCCTCAGACAGCTACATCTCTCACAATTCACTCGGGCCTCAGCACACGTGGGAAGTTTCCCTCTCACACACTGCAACTCCCAGAGAGCCCCGTGCACCTAGCGCCTGAGTGAGGGATCGCGAGTCTCAGACAACTACACTTCCCAGGATCCACCGGGGCCTCAGCGCGCGTGGGAAGCAGGATGCCCCTCACAAGCCACAACTGACAGAACACTCCACACACACCCACGCCGCCACCGACTTCAGAGAGCGGGCTTCAGACACTACACTTCCCACCACCCACCCGGGCCTCACTGCGCGTGGGAATGTTCCCTCTCACATACTAGAACTCCCAGAGAGGCCCGCGCGCACAGCGCCCGTCATAGGGGCCGCGAGCCTCAGACAACTACACTTCCCACGATCCACCGAGGCCTCCGCGCGCGTGGGAGCAGGCTGCCCCTCACACACCGCATCCCCCAAACCCACCACCTCACGCCCACAGCGCCGAAGAGTGAAACCTGGTGCCTCAGACTCCTACGATTCCCAGAACCCACTGCGGCCCCAGCACTTCCGTGGAAGACCTCGGTCTTCCGTCACTGTAGTGAGCGGAGACCCGCTATGGAGCCGCCCGGGTAGCGCCTTGTCCGCAAAGCGGAAGAACGCAGGGTTCTGGGTGCCACTGTGTGGAAGCGGACTTGCTCCCCAAAGGTGGCACACTTTCACTGAAGGGCCACAGCAAGTTTTCTAATTAATTGTAAGCTACAGAGACGACGTGGAAGCTGCTCCTGGTGTCCATCCCGGGAGGAGCAGCGGTCTTTGGAGGGGCATTTGACACCCCGTGAGGGGAAGGGGCAGGACTGCTGTGACACCACAGGGCGGCGAAGAACACGAGTGCATTCAGGTGATGCACCTCGGTCCTTGGGACTTCCTCGCGCAATGGTAGATGGACAGACACAGAAAGTCCGGTCTGAGGACAAGGTGACCAGGGCTCAAGGAGGAGGGGCTGGGTCCTGCCGCCACGTGAGCGGTGGTAACTGAGAATGAGGACTGCTAACAGCCGAGACCGCAGGGACTGTAGTTGGTCCTAGAGACCTAATACTGGGGAAGTGGACCTAAACAGTGCAAGGCATGCACTGTATTCAGGGATGCATCACCCAGACCAAGGAAGACTGCTGGTGAGCAAACTGCCCCCGGTGACCAGCTCTCTCGGAGCTGTGGCCCCGCTGGAAAAATGAGTCCCTTCCTGAGGCGGCCTGCCTCACGTAACTGAGCACCTCGGGGTTATGAAAGCCTGTCTTGCCCGTTACAGTACACTTCAATAAGCTCCGTCTCAGAGCTCCCTACTGGCTTAGCCAAGATTTCCGCAACCTACAATGCATTTTGACTCCCTGCTCTGATTAGTCCTTTTCTATTTATTCTCCCACCACTTCACAGCCAGTGGTCCTCTATAAACATCTTGCATCCCAAACTTCATCACAGTATCTGCTCCCAGAGAACCCAACTTATGATACAGCCTAACTTATTTTCTTAGTGAGGAATATTACTATTGTAAGTAACAAACACACTTGAATAAGCTGAAGCAAACATGGGGGTTTATTAGAAGGGTATTGGTGATATTTCACAGAAGAACCCAACCATCAAGGCATGAAAAGGGCATATAAAAGCACACATCAAGACAAGGAGAACCAGATAGTCAGAATCAATCAGGACTGTTCCTTGACTTTGCTTCCATAATGGCTTCATTCTTCTCTCATTGCAGACTATGCTTCTCCAGTTGGTAGAAAACATAGCCACTGATAGCGCCCACATTTATGATGGCTGTCTGGGAAAAACCCAGCCATAATTCCTCTATTTTTCATATTACATGGCTGGATACTTTCTAGACAACCCTTGTATATTAAAGCTTCAGGTGATAAAATTAGATAGTCCCAGCCTTCCAGAAGCTTTCTAATGGAAAAAGATAAAACATACAATGAGTATATTTTAAGAGTGACAAATACATGTACAGGTTCATATAGGTTGGATAGGCATTAAATAAGAAACAGGGGCATTTCAATAGCAGATTTGCAAAATGCAAGTGAGATTGTAGAAATTTCAAAGTAGTTCAAGGAGGCCAAAAAACAAGTGTGTAGCAGAAGATAAAGTTCAGAAATGATGGACAGGCATGTATTGGCATTGTATAAAGATTCCTCACATACCATGAGTACATTACACTTTCTCAAGTCCACAATTAGCCACACAGTATTTCAACATAGGTGTAATCAGAATTGCATCTTAAAATAACTACTGTGTAGGAGTGTGAAATAGGTTAAAGAAGAATGAAGGTAAGGTGCAAAAAACATGCATACAGCTGCAGGGTCATGACTGAGTTCTTAATAGTTTACCAGCACTTAGGCCAGGACTAGGTATGGAACATCTGAAAGCTCGTTGGTATTTGTAGTCTAACGAGCCCACTGAAATTGGCAACCTGGGCATAGAGTGCTAGAAAAAATGAACAAGTGACTGAAATCTCAAGCATAGATAGGAAGTGATTACTAATGTGCATTCTGCTGACTAATACACATATTGTCAGATAAATCTGGTATTCTTTGGGTTCATTTCATCTCCAGGTTCCACAAGTGATGTTCTTGGAATGAAAATGTCAGCAACATATGGATCTATACAGAGATAGTGTCAGAAGATCTCAAAGCCATATATATCTATATATATCTATATATATCTATATAGATATATATAGATATATACACACATACACACACGCACACACAAAAGCTGAAGAAAAGGCTTTTATGGGATACCTCCAAATTCATACTGGACCCCACCCCCCACAATATTCATTATTTACTAAAAGGAATACAATAGAAACTGTTCTTTGTAGAATTGTCTCCAGGCCAGCAGAAGAACCTGGGTGGTTAAGAAGGAAAGGAAAGGTGATGCTTCCTAGATTTGGCCTTTTTAAGTACCCTGTCTCAATGTAACTTATGGTGCTTCATGAAACTGTAGGTAAAGTCCATTCTACAACTGCCTTTCTTGTTTCCTTTTCTTTTCTTTTTTTTTTTTTTTTGGTTGGTTCCCTGAGTGGAGATCAAATCCAGGCTGCGACGGTGTGCCTTTCTTCTTGATGTGAGGTTTGTGATAGAAATCAGTGAGTGGAAATGTAGGGACACATTATTTTGTGGTTTACCAAGGGAATTTAAAAAACTAAAATTGAAAATCTCTAATTTCAGAATCAATCCTCTTGTGAAATTTCACAATAGACAGCGCTCAGTGAGTGAATTCTACACAGCATACCTGGGCCGCTGCAACAGATATTTTAATGAGCTAGAAATGAGCTAGATGCTTGTTGCCAGTGTCAGCCCTCACTATAATATGTGACCCTCACCCCCCACCCCCCAAAAAGTTGCTCTTGGGTATTCAATCAATAGGCCAGTGCCAAAGTTCCAATACACAGTGAAGGAAGTACTAGTTTTAACAGCTTAATATTTAATAAAATAATTCACAATTGGAATAAGCAAAATTAGGAAAATTTTAGACAAAAGACTCCTGAAGCTCAATTCTAGACCTACTGAATCAATCTCTGGGACTAGGGAAGAGAATTATGACAGATGGAAAGAAAAAAAATGAGGAAACCTACAAAGCAAAACATCACCCTGTAACTTTGTTCATGTACAAAGGTTTGTTTTCCCCATCTGGTACAATGACCTTCATGGATTAGGGAGAATAAAAGTCCATAAATTTCAGTATGTATTAAAAATTGGGAAATTCGATGCTTTAAAAATTACCATGTGGAAAAACAATTATCTGGCTGTTAAAATTCTGGTACAATGGTTTAGAAAACTACTTTCACTTAAAGTCAAATTTTTCAACAGTGATGTAAAATTAGAAATTAAAGGAAAAAATACTAGAATCAAAAGTGCAGTATACCATACTGACAAAACAACTTGTATATGACAGAAGTCTTGATTTTTCCAAGTTTGGAAACAAGTTTGGACTTCTCTGAATTTTACCTGCATGTAAATAATACTGTTGACTTTCTCAAGCACCATTATTATACAGAGATCACTATAAAATTCTAACTAAGCTAAGGGATGGTTCATGCATTTTCAAAGGTTACCATACTTATGTCATAGTAAATTCAAAATGAGAAGTTTCCCATGGAAAGGATGTAACTGGTAAAGGTGAAGCACAAATATTCAAATGATGAAATAATGACCATCTTGTTTCCTAATACTTGTCCAGTAATCACAGAAATTTGCAGGAAGGCAAAGCAGGCTTCCCTGAATATATCAAAAATGTATTTTCCACCACAAAATTCTCTGTAGTTTACATTTTCGGAACAGTGATTCTTCAGTAACTGGTTTCTCCATCTAATTTTTGCAAGACATTTTATGAAACATCAAAAACATTATGGCAGCACACAGAACCCATGATATTTCACCATAGTAAGTTAAAATACAAGTTGTACTTGGGTAACATAGCACTTAAGATATATATACCTGGCAAGTGGAGGTATCTCACTGAGAAAAAGATTTTGCACAACACTACTGCCATTTAGCTTGAGTGCTGAGTACTACAGTTCACACACCTTTTTGGTCATTCGGTTTGTCATGAATCATCACTATTGCTATTCTGTGGTTTCTGCCTTTGAATACTTTTTTTTTTTTTAATTCATTTTTATTGTTAGACTTATTGTGGCTTTGAATACTTCTTAACTGAGTTTTAGATAAACTGTCTCTCAGACTTGGAGGATGCAGAAGACTATACAATGTTGGCTTTTGTTACTGAAGAAAATGTTCAGTAACAACAACAAAACCTTTTTTTATGCCAACAAACCAGAAAGGGAAAAAGAGATGTGGTAATATTACTTAAGCTACTTATTTGCCATTTTTTATAATATCAGTAAAATAGAAAGAACAGTGTCATGTGGTGTCTTGACAGACATTAGAGGCACTACAAGGCATGTGCATCTCATGAGCCCAATTACATTACCATATAGAATTCCAAAATACAACACATTGTGGACAAAGGAAAGTGATCTATAAATACCACTAAGCAATGTCCTGTTTAGATGTTTCAATGATTCAATTTATTTATGTATATTTATAACATCATACTTCCAAGTACACATCTGTCAACCATTTAGAATTTTGGGTACCCATGGCTATAAAAACCATATGGCTTCCCTTTATGAGTATCTCTAGGGGCACATATTTCCAATGTCCTTAAATTGTTAAGTTTACCCACAACATGAATTCTCCAAAATACAGTATGGGTGGATTACTTAGTAAAGATTGTCCCATATTTAGTAATTTCATATAAGTACATTTTCTTATATGTAATAAGCTATCATTTCTTGATGAAAATATTACCCCATCTGCCACATTCATGGGGTTTTCCTTCACTTACTGGACTAGAGTTTATCCCCAGTGGGAATTTTCCAACAGCTAATGAGATCTGACTTCCAGAAGGCTTTCTGACATTCACAGTATTTCTCTTTGCTGTTAATTTTTCTACTGTGTAAGGTCTGACAATAGTTTGACCATGCTGACAAAACATTTCATAGGCTCCTTCCACTCTATGAACTGATATTTGAACATGTTAGTCTGCCAAAAGCTTTCCCTACATAACCTCATTTAGAGTTCCTACCCTAATAATACTCAGACACATGATGTGCCTACTGATTTATCACATCTGCATTTTCTGAAGTACAATGAGGTAAGATCTCTGTCAAAGACTAATATCACCTCCATTTCTAGGATTTCTTTACTGTGTGAGTTCTCTGATGATTAATGAGCTGTGACTTTTGGGAGAAGGCTTTCCCACATTCATTGCACTGATAAGGTTTCTCTCCTGTATGAATTCTCTGGTGATTAACAAGCTGTGACTTCTGTGAGAAGGCCTTCCTACATTCACTACATCCATAGGGCTTCTCTCCTGTGTGTGTCCTCTGGTGTGGTATGAGGTGTGATTTCCGAGAAAAGGCTTTGCCACATTCACTGCACTCAAAGGGTTTCTCTCCTGTATGTATTCTCTGATGATTGATGAGACTTGACTTCTCCCTGAAAGCTTTTCCACATTCACTGCATTCATAAGGTTTTTCTCCTGTGTGAGTTCTCTGATGTCTAATTAACTCTGACTTCTCAAAGAAAGCTTTCCTACAAAGACTGCATGCAAAGGGTTTCTCTCCTGTGTGAATCCTCTGGTGAGTATTGAGCTGTGACTTCTGGGAGAAGGCTTTTTCACAATTCCTGCATTCAAAGGGCTTTTCTCCCGTATGAGTTCTCTGATGAGTTGCAAGGCTTGACTTCTCTCCAAAGGCCTTCCCACATTCACTGCATTCATAAGGTTTCTCTCCTGTATGTGTCCTCTGATGTGATATGAGATGCGACTTCTGACAAAAGGCTTTCCCACATTCACTGCATACGTAGGGTTTTTCTCCTGTATGAATTCTCTGATGATTAGTGAGGCTTAATTTCTCACTGAAAGCTTTCCCACATTCATTACAGTCATAGGGTTTTTCTCCTGTGTGAGTTCTCTGATGTCGAACAAGCTGAGATTTCCTGCTAAAGGCCTTCCCACATTTACTGCATACAAAGGGTTTTTCTCCTGTGTGTGTCATCTGATGTGATATGAGATGTGACTTTTGGGAGAAGGCTTTCCCACACTGAATGCATCCATGAGGTTTCTCTCCTGTATGGGTTCTCTGATGGTTAATGAGACTTGACCTCTCTCTGAATGCTTTCCGACATTCACTGCATTCATAGGGCTTCTCTCCAGTATGAATTGTCTTATGTCTAATTAGCTCTGATTTCTCAAAGAAAGCTTTTCTACAATCACTACATCCATAGGGTTTTGTCCCTGTGTGAGTCCTGTGATGTGTGACAAGTTGTGACTTCCTGCTAAAAGCTTTCCCACACTCTCTGCATTCAAATGGTTTCTCTCCTGTATGAATTCTCTGATGATTAATTAGATTTGACTTTTCACTAAAGGCCCTCCCACATTCATTGCATCCATAGGGTTTTTCTCCTGTGTGTGTCCTCCAATGTGATATAAGATGTGACTTACGGGAGAAGGCTTTCCCACATTCACCACATTCATATGGTTTCTCTCCTGTATGTGTCCTCTGATGGGATGTGAGCTGTGATTTTTGGGAGAAGGCTTTCCCGCACTGGCTACAATCATAAGGTTTCTCTCCTGTATGTGTTCTGTGATGTGTAATAAACTGTGACTTCTGGGGAAAGGTTTTGCCACATTTACCACAGCCATAGGCTATCTCTCTTACATGTCTGCTCTGATGTTTAATGAGACTTGATTTCTTAGTGAAGCGTTTCCTACATTCACTGCATTCATAAAGTTTCTCCCCTAACCGAGTTCTGTGATATATGATTATCTGTGATTTCTTATAGCTAACTTTGTCATATTTGTTACAGTCATAGTATTTTAACCAAGTATCAGTTTCCTGGGGCTTGGTATGGAGAAACAATTTATCAAATATATTTAAATCATCTGGTTCTGTTTTTTCGTAACCTGCTTTTGGAGTAAGTAAATCTAAATGTTGTTTTAAAATTAATGCATCTACATCACCTTCACTGTTTGATTTCCTTAAAGGAACGAAGTGTATGTTCAAATTGAAGTTTTTCCCAAATGCATCACATTCATGATCTTGTTTCGTATTTTTAAGCTTCTCTTGGTTATCCTGGTGCCACATCATGTTACCATTTACTTGCAAGACTTGTTCTATTAAAAGAAACAAACAAAAAACCTGTGAATCTTTCTACGGTTGTGCTTAGTGAATAAAACACTAGAAATGCTATTTGAGGAATGAATGCCTTTTAAGGCTTAGTTTCAGAGTCTAAGGTAAGTCCCAAGTATAATGTCTATACTCTAGGTATTGAAAGAAAAAAGTAAGAGAAAACACAGTAGATTAAGTTACCTTTGGTTGCTGTTAAAGTTTATAAAATAGGGAAAGAATGTGAAAAATACAAAAGAGCAATGAGGAGTAAAGAAAAGAGGTTGAAAGAAGCACTGATTCAATGTTCTGAGAAATTAATTTCTCAATACCTACTAAGTACACACTATGTTCCAGGTGCTGAGTGAGGTACTGCAGACACAAAAGAACAACCCCCGCCATTATGAAATTTACATTCTAATGGAAATGACAATACGTAGATAATATTTTTAAAACACAAGTGTACATTGTGATACATGCTATGACTAAAATTAACACGTTTTATAGAGTAACTGGCTAGCCATTTCAAGCTTGAAAAATGAGAAGTATTTTGTGTACTTTTCCCTAGTCTCAAATTGTCTAAAATTTTTATTTAATCTTACCATATACAGGTTCTGCACCTGCAGATTCAATGAACCACAGGTCGAAAATATTCAGAAAAAAAAAAATGTTACAGTTTCTCAGGTACACTATGTAGTTAGGCCTACAATGATTGTGCTTATACTAAATATGCATAGACTTTTTCCCTTGTCATTATTCTCTAAACAACACAGAATAATGACTACTTACACACCGTTTACATTATATTAGGTATAATGAGTAATTTAGATTTCTTATGCAGGAGGATATAAGTTATATGTAAACACTGTGCCATTTTACATAAAGAACTTGAGCATCCTCGGATGTTTGCTTCCCAGGGGGGGTCCTAGAACCAACCGCACCATGGACACTGAGGGAAGACTGAACATTTCCAACATTATTACCAAGAAAGCCACTTCTGGGGGTTCCCGTGTGATGTAGTGGCTAGGCTGCAGCGCTCCCAACGCCACGGCCTGGGTTTGATTCCCAGCCAGGGAACCCCCCCCCCCCAAAAAAAAAAGCCACTTCTTACAATGTATTACAAAACACACTATCTTTCATCTAAACTGTTCAGGTACCAATGTTTAAAATCCATGTGTTCTTTCACTGAAACTGCCCCAAGACACAAGTTCCCATTCTTAAAATATTCTGACAGTTCTGTCGTTTATTATATATCTCTATTTCCATTATCCTTTCATCATAACCATGGATGCCAGTGTTACAAGTTGTTCTTATTTTTCACTAATAATCAATACTTGGATTTTTTTTTTGAGGTCATACCCATGGGCACAAAAGACACAATCAGTAATGTGAACAAATTTCTGAAAATTTAAATGTCAATCAAGGGCAATATATTTGTGAAAAACTCACTCATTGTTGACCATATATTTATTTTGGAGGTAGAAGCAATAAGATTTGCTGATTAATTTGATATGGAGAGGCTAAAGGAAAGCAAGGAATCAAGAATGATCCCTAGGACTAGGGTTTGAGTAATTCAGTGGATTATGGTATTAATTACTGAGTTCAGAAGACTTAGTGAAAAAGAGGTCTGGAGATTAATATAAATAGTATACTATAGAGCCACCACCGCCGCGGCTCTGGACACTTCTGCTGCTGTCACCGTGCAGAGTCAGAGCAGGAGCTATGGCCTAGAGGAGGCAAGAGGAGGAGGCGGAGCCAAATGGGGTTGGGAAGGACTGTCAGTGATTCAACAGACCAAATCAGACCAAATCATGCATGAGTACAAGCCAGTGGTCCTTGGATCAAGAGGCATGGGGAAGTCCCCCAATAGTTCAGTTTGTTCAGAAAATTTTTGTTGAAAAATATGACCCAATGATAAGATTCCAACAGAAAGCAAGCTGAAGTAGATTGCCAAGAGTGTATGCTCAAAGTCCTGGATACTGCAGGAACAGAGCAATTTACAGTGATGAGGGATTTGTGTATGAAGAATGGCCAAAGGTTTGCACTAGTATATTCTATTACAGCTCAGTCCACATTTAATGACTTACAGGACCTCAGAGAACAAGATTTTACAGGTAAAGGATACAGATCATATTCCTATGATTTTGGTTGGCAATAAATGTGGCCTGGAAGATGAGTTAGTTGGCAAAGAACAGAGTCAGAATTTACCTAGGCAGTGGTGTAACTGTGTTTTTTTAGAATCTTCTGCAAAGTCGAAGATCAATGTTAATGAGATATTTTATGACCTGCTCAGACAAACAGAAAAACACCTGTGGAAAAAAAGAAGCCTAAAAAGTAGTAGTGCCTGCTGCTTTAGACCCGCGATGAGCAGCAGCTCTGAGCCCCATGACAGGAATGAAGAACTGTTGCCTAATTGGAAAGTGCCAGCATTCCAGACTTCAAAAAATAAGTCTGAAGAGGCTTCTGTAGGTTTATATATCTCATGAAGAATTTAGATTTTATACTGGTTTGCACAAGTTCCCTGGAGAACAAGATTGCCCTGTGTATATCTTTTGGAAAGTAAGACAATAGTACTGCAGTTGTAACAGATGTGAAAATATAAGTACTTGACTCTAATATGATTATGCAAAAGAGCATGGATGCATTTGAAATGTTAGATATTGCTACTACAATCAGATGATTTCATATTGACCTTTCTGTCATGATTCCTCTCTGTTAAGCACTAAAAAGTTGTGCCATTATATTTTATATATGTAATGATATAGATTGTGAAATTTCCCCTCAAACTCATTGCAGCAGAAAACTTGTCACTGACTTCACTGTATATTTTTTAAATTATGCATTATTCTGTCATTATATCCTAATTAAAACTGCATAATACTTTGGAAAAAAATGGGTCTTTATTAGAAAAAAACTGGAGGAGTTCTCTGATGGTGTAGTGGCTTAAGGCTTCGACGCTGGCGCTGTCAGCGCTGTGGCCTGGGTTCGATTCCCAGTCAGGGAACTACCTACATACCAAAAAAATGCAAAAAAAAAAAAAAAGAAAAGAAAAAAACTGGGATAACTGATTTCTATGGCTTTCAAAGCTAAAATATATAATATACTAAATCAACTCTGTTTCTTATCTTTTACTGTCACATTAAATTACAGCTTTTATGGATGATTAAATTTTCCACAAAATGCCATTTTCAAAAAACAACGTATACTATAGATATATTAATTTTGAGGTGTATGTTAAAGTTTCAATAAAGTAGTATCAGGAAATGTGAAAGTAGAAAATGAAGTATTTGTTCATCTCTTTGAATTTTTGGAAGATCTTATAAAAGACATGTTATTTCTTCTTTGAACATTTGGTACAATTCACCAATGGGGAAAAAAATAAAATGAAGTATCTGTAAGTTAAACTTATAATTTTACATTACTTTAAATTATAAACTAAGCACACATTTGGAAATTTTATCTACCTTCCTGCAAGTTTTTGCTTAATTTTTTCCCACTAGAAAAATGGGATTGCTTTATATTTGGTCATTTATGCTACATCCTAATTACCCCAAATCTATCACTGTTTTTCTGCTGTAGTTTAATCCATCTTATTATTTCAATGAAATATCCTAATTGGTTTCCCTGTTTCCAATTACATTTTGCACTGTGTGGTCAGACTGAACTTTTAAAACTATTTAAATCCCTCTAAACTCCTTCCCATTGCTTTTACCATTTGATGAATGATCTTTCCAACTTCTATCTCACTGAACTCCAGATACATAGGCTTTCTTTTGCTTTTCTTAATTTTTCAATTACAGTTGGCATTCAGTATTATTTTATATTAGTTTCAGGTGTGCAACATAGTAGTTAAAACATTTATATAATTTACAAAGTGGTCTGCTGGTTAAGTCTCATCCCACTGAGCACTACACTATCATTTATTACTGACTATATTTGCTATGCTGTACTTCACATTCCCATGACTACTTTGTAACTTTGTTTTTGTGTCTTAAAGTCATTAGGTCATTTGCTGATTTAATAAATTCATATTTGTTATTCCTTTTGGGTCACTTTTCCCCAATCACTCATATAGCTTCCTCATTTCAGTCCTCACGCCTAGAACTGCCTTCTCCATGCAACTGTGTTGTGGGCTGAATGTTTGTGTTCCCCGAGGTTCATTCACATGTAGAAGCCCCAACCACCAGTATGGCTATATTTGTAATGAAAACTCAAAGGAAGTGATTAAGGTTAAATGAGGTCACAGGGCAGGGAGGAGGAAATCCAACAAGATTAATGTCCTTAGAAGAAGAGACACCAGAAAGTACCCCTCCTATACTCTGTCCACAAGCATGATTAAGGAAAGGCCATTTGAAGACAAAGCTACAGTGCTACAAAGCGGCTGTCTACACACCAGGAAGTGAGCTCTCATTAGCATCCAATCATGCTGGCACCTTGATCTTGAACTTTAAGCCTCCAAAACAGAACTGTAGGAATAACTTTCTGTTGTTGAAAACATACACTCTACGGTATTTTCCTAGGGCAGCCTGAGCACACCAATACACCCTCTATCTGATTTCTATAATAGTACTTCCATGGTCTAGACGGAGAGCCCGGCTCCCTGGTGCCTCAGGGGACTCCCTGTGGTGCCCCAAGTCAGCACACCCTTCACTGGCATTTACCCCTCCCATCCCATCTCACTTCCCTTTCTTCCCCCACACTGTGGGGATCATACCCCCAATAAATTCCACACTCAGGTAACTACCTCAGGTCTGCTTTTGAGGAACCTGGAATAAGCCAATGTCACGTAACAGACAATGAGTAGGTTTAACTCAGAACTCAAATGTAGTGGCGCCATTTAAGATAACCTACAAAAGAAGATTAGAATGTGGATCTACCCAGGAATTTGGGGAATTCAGGGATTCGACATCATGGGCTGGATTTTAAGAGGGAGTGAAGGACAGAGGCTTTGAAAAGATACTTTCCAAAGGGCGAAAACTTAAATGACAAGAAAGTATGGTAGGTCATTCGATACACTCCACGGTGTCTAACCATGGAAAATGGGCACTCTCCATTTAGGAAAGGCACAGCAGAGCCTCACTTTAAAAGGGAGGCAAAGGGCAAACTGCTTGGGAAGAACGGTGACTCGGTTTTCTGATGAGACCGAACACAGGGGGCTTTCATAGGGTACTTCTCTGGGATCAGACATACCCAAAATGAGGGAAAATATAAAAATTCTTGAATGCACAAGCAGAGGTGTCTTTTACCATAGGCAAAGGGAGGAAAGGAGATTAAATACGTCGGGGGCAGAACACCAAACAAGAAGTCAAAGCCCCAGAGATGACAGGGGCCAGCACGGCGCAGACAGTATGAAACATTTCACTTGAAGCTACAAGCAAAGAAGCAACATGTAAAGTGATTCACTTGAGCAGCTCATGGCAGACATTTGGAGACTGAAAGGAGCTCTCCACAGCACACTTCCACGATGCCAACCACTGACCAACCCAGAGCACTCCACCGTCCTGCACCTGCCTGCTTCTCACACACTTACCCAGAGAGTCCGAACTGGGCAATCCTCCATCTGTTATCCATGGCTCTTCTCCCTGTTCCAACTTGAAGATGACATCAGGTTTCATGACTTCATACCCTGTTCATGGGAAATCACACAGGCTCTGAGTGCTTGGGCATCAGAGGTGACCCAGTTAAGCTTATCATTTGTATAATGTATCAACAGAGTAAATAATTCTCAAAGAAATGGTAATGATCTGCCTGGTTGACTAACAGGGTCTAAGAATCTGTGACTTCTATTTTCAAATCCAAAACCTTCAAACACGGGAGTTCCCTGGTGGTGTAGTGGCTTAAGGCTTCGGCCCTGGCGCTGTCAGCGCTGCGGCCTGGGTTCGATTCCCAGCCAGGGAACTACCCACATACAGAAAAAAAAAAAAAGAACAAATAATCTTCAAACACTCCAGAGGCTCTGCAGCCACTCTTCATGGGCTCAAATCCACGCCCCTTCATTTACTACCTGTCAGTCCTTGAGAAATTCACTTCATCTCTCTTTGTTCCAATTTCCTCATTAGAAAACAGAAGAGAGTAACTGTACCTGTCACATAGGATTGTTCTGGTGATTAAATGAGTCACTATATGAACAGTATATGGAATTTAGTAAGTTACATGGAGTAGTTACCACCACTGCCACTGGTATTATTGCTATGAGTTTCAGAGGCTGCTTATGGAAATTAAGACTTCCTCATTAAAAGGTGACATCCAAACACTTTTCCTGGTGACATAATATGAGAAACTTGGATTTCCTAAATTTAGGTCCAAAATCATTAATTTCAGAAGCCTCACAACTCTCAGCAACTAATAAAGAAAAAGCAAGGTACTGGGCATAATATAAGGTTCTGGGAAGCTTTCTTACCCAGTGATACTAGGCTGCTATAGTTCTCCAACATGACATCCTTGTATAAGTCCTTCTGAAAGGGGTCCAGCAGCTGCCATTCCTTCTGGGTGAAGTCCACAGATAAATCTTCAAATGAGATTGACTCCTATGAAAGCACAATCCTCATGAGTCAGAAGCAATTATCACTACATGATGTAGAAAGGACGTACTGAAGTTTGATCACAGCAAGGTATAGAGAATGCCCACTATGCCACTTCCTCTGTACCATGTTTTGCAGGATAAAGCATCATCTGCATTCTTCCAGCCCTCTGTTTATACAATGCACAAGAACTAGACCATGTGACTCTAAATCTTCTCAACCACCAACAAAATATTTATTAAACCTTAAATTTGGCATCAGAAAAGGTGGTAGCAAAACAAAGATAAAACAATACCTTACAAAACTGCTTAGTCTTACAGAAGGTTATGAACACATATACCTAGAAATAAAATAAGCTGTTAAAACAGCTAAGACAGAAATGAAGGGATTAAAATAGGGAGAACATCACTCTATCTGAGTATCAAGTTAGGTTCTATGGAAGAGGTGAAGCTTGAGATAAGTTTTAGAAAATGAGCGTTTTCTGCAAAAAAAGGAGGTGCAAAAGCATTCTGGGAGAAGGTAGCTCTTATATGGGACCCAAAACCTGCCAGGGTTGAGAAAATACAAATAGTTCAGTCAGACAAGATCACAAGTGTGGGACCACAAAGGGCATTAACCATGAGAGATTTCATAGGATGAGGGTGATATAACCAAATTTATGTTTTAAAAGGTTTCTGGACTTTAGATCAAGATGGGTTTCTCTCCCAAAGTATCCTGAGATGACAAGAAAACACACCATTTTAAAAATTCAGAATATCATCAGAAAATAAGAAACCTGACCCTAAACAGCACACCATATGCTTTGAGAGGAAACGGTGAACCAAAACACAGTCGATAGAAAGTATTTGTACTGAACTGAGAGGAAAAGACTTAAAGACGGACAGATATAAGGACATTGTAGACAGTAACAAATGCATATCACAGGAGTCCCACAAACAGAAGAGAAGAAACATGGTGATAACAAAAAGTTTCAAGAAACTTCTGGCTGAATGCTCCTCAAATATGGCTAAAGTACAAGCTTACAGATTCAAAAAGCTCAGTGAACCTCCAGTTGGATGAATATAAAGAAATCCATGGTCAACAATATCATAATCAAGTGTGACAAAATAAAGGCAAAGAAAAAAGTCACATCACTTCCAGAGAACAGGAATACAAATGACTGCAAATTTCTTATTAAAAGCATAGAGGCCAAAAGGAAGTAGAACAGTTTTAAAGTACTGAAACAAAGACCTGTGTACTCAGAATTCCACAGCCAGCTTAAATATGCGTCGGTAGTAACTGTGAAATAAAGACATTTTCTAACGAAGAAAAGTAAGAGAATTCAAGGGCGGCAGACCTGCTCTAGAACAATTACTCACAGGAGAGCTTCAGATGGAAAGGATACCGTAAGGCAACTTAGCAAATCAAGAATGAAGAAAGAAAAGAAATGACAAATATTTGGGCAAATATAATACTATTGTTCTTCTAAGTTCTTAGTATGTTTGATGGTTAAAAGCAAAAATCCTACCATTTTCTGATGGAGTTTTCCATATACAGGTACGTAGGGGTAATGTATAAGGCAGCTATAAGATAAAGGCGTGAGGGTAAAGAGTAAGATGTCTACATTCTATTTATTAAAGTGGCAAAATTAAATTTAAAACTTTTGCACTTTAAATGACATGATTAAAAAATGAAATGACAAGCCACAGACTAGAAAAAATTATTTGCAAATCATATTTGTGATAAAAGAATTTGTCCCAGAACTTAAAAAAGAAAAAACTGTTATAACTCAGTAATAAAAGGACAACCAACCCAATTTTAAAGACAGAACAATTAAATACATTTATCAAAGAAGATACAGGGATGGCTAATAAGTACACGAACTGATGACCCACGTAGTTATTAAGGAAATGCAAATAAAACCACAATGACATACCACTTCACGTTCATTACAATGACTATAATAAAACAGACAGGCAATAACAAGTGCTGGAAAGGATGTAAAGAGACTGGGACTTCATACTGGTAGGTATATAAAATGGTTAAGATGCTATAGAATGGTGGCAATTTATTAAGTTAAATATCATTTTAGCATACAACCCAGCAATCACTATTACTTATAACCACCAAAAATGTGTAAATAACAAAAATGTCCATCAAGCAATGAATGGTAAACAAGAAGTGGTATGTCCACACAATGGAATGCTACTCAGCAATAAAAAGACTCAATTTCTAACACATGCTGAAACGTGGGTGGACCTCAGAAGCACGATCAAGAAGTAGTTTCTATGAAAACTCAATTTGCTTTTCCTTCAGAAAACACAACTCATATAAATGTTCGTATTTATTTATTACAACTACCAAAAACTTGAGAACCAAGTTTGCAGCTCAAATTCAATAATTACTTAAGAACATTATGGCACATAAAAATTCAAACCTTAAGGATGTCTCAAGGCCCTGTAGTTAATGTCTCACTGCTCCCATTTTGTCGCAATCTGGGTCTTCTCTTCTGAAGCTATTTTTCCCTGATTTCTTCTATACTTATATTTTTCATTTTCTGGAACTCTTACACACCTCTTTTACTCTCCTGGAAAAATAATGAGGAATAAACAATTAACTCACCTGTAACATGGCCATTTTCTGTTCCCTGTGGGGGAGGATTAGCAAGTCTGAGAGCTTTCTAGCTTGTGTCTCTTCTGCTTCTGCTCAAGTTCTGGTGAAGGTGTGGCCAGGTCTTCACAGAGAACAAAATGCTGGCCTCAGGGACTCCTCTCTTACTTCACACATGATCTGTGGGCATAGGGAGAAATGCTTACTTGGCTTATTCACACTGCACCTAATTTCTTTTCCTCTCTTGCTAGGAACTAAGAATTCATGAGCACCTAAGGCCAACGTGTGCCATCTACATAGGGTGCCAAAAAAGGGTATACACACTTTAAGAAAGGAAAAAACTGTATTAAAATTGTAATACTCAATACACATCAATAACAGAAGATGAATACAAGTGACATTTGACTTCTGCAATGACAAGAGGTGCTCAAAGTGGTGACCATCAGCATCCAGACACTTCTGATGACAGCGAACTACTGCTTGAGCAATATTGGCCAAAGTGTCCACTTGCATCACTGCACATGCTGTTTCAATTTCTCCCCAAAGAACATCTCAAACTTAAAATGAATGCATGGAATTTTTAGGTATGTTGGAAGTTCTGCTGCATACGCATGCCTCCACTGTTGTTGTACTTTTATAGTACTCTCAAATTTCAAATACCACTTCCAAATGGTCTTGCGCTCCTCAAACAACTGTGCTTCCACCATTTTCTTTTACTGTCTTGCCTGCCACATGGTGAGAATGCTAGCATTCATTTCTGATTAACGCGATCTTTACAGCGTACATGATACTACACATTACTACTATAATTCACTTCAATTTCAAAAAGTAATACACAGATAACATCTTAAAATGTACATACATTTTTTGGCACCCCCAGTATATAAATGAGACAGGGCTATCAGGAACAGAAACAGGATACAGTGCAAGAGAATAGCAAAAATCTGTCTCTACAAACATAAAGAAATAAAGTAATTAGGAGATGCATTCAATATGCACTGTGAACAGTGAAGTATGTCATTTTAACAGGTACTGTGAAATACAAGACAACTCTATTTTAAGAAGACAGAATTTTGGAAAGCTTATGTGATTTGTGTTAAAGCAGTTGAGTTTCAGTCAACCTTCTCCCTTTACTGGCTATGTGACTTGGAGAAAAAACTAACTTCATTTTTCTGAGCCTTAGTTTCCTATTAAAATCTTCTGTAACCTTCCCAATTAATGTCTGCCAGTTCCATCAATTTCTGAAGAAAGTTTGTTAAAATCTCCCAACACGATTACAGATTGGTCAGTTTTTCCTGGTAAATAATGTTGATGCTTGGATTATGTGTTTACGGCTATGCTGTCTGATGCATAGAGGCTATAGAAGAATGACTCTTTAATCATTATGTAATGATACTCCATATCCCACATAATGCTCCTTTCTTGCCTTCTCCATTTCCCTACTTGCTAAAAATGGTCAGGATAAAGTGTGCCACTGGTCACTTTAATGGTGGGGTCCTGGAGAATGAGCTAAGACGACAATGTGACTAGTTCCTTGTAATAACAATAGCTAGGTGGTGCAGTGGCTAAGGCTTCAGCACTGTCAATACGGCGGCCTAGGTTCAATTCCCAGCCAGTGAACTACCCATGTAAAAAAACAAACAAACAAACAAAAAACCAAAAAACAATTTCTAAACGATAGGTAGTATGTGGGAGCTTTCTATACATAAAACAATACTAAGCGTTTTATAATTTGACCCTCACAAGTGACCCAATGAGGCATTAAACGTAATCTCCATTTTACAGAAAAACTGAGACTTAAGAGTGATTTAGAGTATACCCACGATGACAGCTATTAAGTAGACTTGTAATGTTATTTCTCTTTCTTGCTATATGCAAGGCATTCACTACCCAAATCGTGTCACTTGTGTGTATTTATGGACAGACACACCCATATATCTTGAAGTTAGTTTATTTCCACAGAAACACAACTGAAGCACGGCCTGCTCAGCTTCGTACTGTACCAAAAAGCAGGCGTTAAAAAATCAAGCCCTTCCCTTTCTGTGATTCAAACCTCAGTGCCAATTTAGAAACACATATTGAGGTTTCTCCATTACATGAGAAGTCACTTCTTATATCTTAAATTTTGAAAATATATGTACACATCAGCACTAAACAAATATTAGCCGTACTTAATACTACAAAAGTAAAAAGTGATAGCGAAATTTAGAAATGTATACCAACTAAGAAACAACTATCATCTATGACATCACCACACCACAGATAACCGTTCTTAAGACATGGTGAAAACTATTTGGATATTTTTAACCAAGTAAGTATATGGCACATTTAAAAACTGTTTTTGTTTTTTCACACTATGGAAAGACCATCTATGGAAAGATCAATAAACATACTTCTATAATACCAACTTTTTATTAAAAACCTTTCCTACATGAAGCAATAAAAAGGTAGAAAATAAAATCTAATAATAGAAAAAAATTTTAAAAATATATAAGAATAGGGAGTTCCCTCATGGTGTAGTGGCTAGGGCTTCAGCGCTGTCAGCGCTGCAGCCTGGGTTCCATTCCCAGCCAGGGAACTTATCCACATAAATATACATATATATAAAAGAATATACTTGACAAGAATATGTAAGATCCATATAAAACAAACTAAAAACACCAATGGGGACTAGAAAAATATACTTCATGCATATACAATTTGGTCTTGTTCTAGGGTAGGAAGATTTCATATAGTAAAGATAATTTAACCCAAAATGATTTATAACTTTAGTCAACTTCAATCACAATCTCAAAATATTTTCCTTCAACAAGCAGTTATAAAGTTCATGTGGAAGAAAAAAGGTTCAGGAACAGCTTGAACCATTTGAAAATATAAAATAATGAGGGTAAACAGGTCCACATAATATTAACATACCTTATAGAATTACAATAATCAAAAAAGCATTTGACACTAGCTTCACAGGACACATGGATAAATAAAGCATGATGGTCCAAATCATGTTAAGGATGCAGGCAATAAAATGTGGCACTTCAAAGTCATTAGTAAAACTGGATTACTTAATGAATAGAAGTAGTAACACTTGAAAGAAAATAAAGTTAAGTTACCTCTCTCTTACATTACAGCAAACTACTTCCAGATATACTAGAATTTAAAATAATACATGAAGGAGTTCCCTGGTGGTGTAGTGGCTTAAGGCTTTGGCGCTGGCACTGTCAACACTGCGGCCTGGGTTCGATTCCCAGCCAGGGAACTACCCACATACAAAAAAAATAAAACATAAAATAAAATAAAATAATACGTGAAGAAAACAATAGGTGAATATTTGTGTAATTTGGAGGAAATTTTCCCTACACATGCTACAAAAGTAAAGGCCGTAATTTTTCTTTAAATGGTTAACAAATTTAACCATTAAAAAAAATGTAAAAACCTGTGTGGTTAAAAAAATCGAACATTGGAGTTCCCTGGTGGTGTAGTGGCTAGGCTTCAGCGCTGTCAACGCTGCGGCCTGGGTTCGATTCCCAGCCAGGGAGCTACCCACATTAAAAAAAAAAAAAAATCGAACATAAATAACACACAGCCTATGCATACACCCCAAACCAATAAATACGTCATTTCCTTTGCACTATGCTTTCACTTCATCTCATTTCATGTAATATATTCCGGCACTGTGATGAATTACACTGGTTTAGCCAAAGACTACCTGGTGACGTTTACTTGGGTTCCAAGTAAAGAATAAAGAGACATGTCAATGTGAGGCAGATTTATTGGAAAGAATATACAGAATTGAGAATTTTAGGAGGAAAGGGTGTGATAAGCCATCAGTATGGTAGTTTTAAGATTTCTGAAAACAAAGTTCATTCATATTTCTCAGCACTGCCCACGTAATCCACTACAGCCTAAAGCTTTGCCTTTCTAGTGTGAATTCCAAAATGCTGGCAATCAAAGCATGCACTTGTGATAATGAAAAAGAAAATGTGTTTTACATTACTACTCAACTGCATGTGCATGAACTTCATAAAAAATAAAATACAAAAGGTGTTTTAAAGTTGACCCTTGAGGGAGAAGTTAGCCCCTGAACGCTCACATGTCCCCGCAGCAGTGGAAGCCCACGCCCTTCACCATCGGATCTGGCCTGCTTTAACGTCACTGGCACTTTTTGTATTTTGTGGTTTTTTTTCCTGCTTTTTGGTATGTGGGTAGCTCCCTGACTGGGAATCGAACCCAGGCTGCAGCACTGACAGTGCCAGCGCCGAAGCCTTAAGCCACTACACCATTAGGGAACTCCCCACTGGCACTTTTTACCTCAGCAGTTTTCTCCATGTCACTGCAGCTCTCCCGGTGACAGCCCTCACATTTATCTTCAGAAGGAAGGGGCACCCTTCATCATGCCTTCGTCATCACGTTCTAAAAGAAGTTAAGGGCAAAGGTAGAGAATAAAAAAAGACATTTATACTTATTATGTGTCAGGTGTTTTAACACCCCATGTTATCTTTTCTAAAGTGGTCAGCAACTTGCCCAACATCAACGACACACCTAGGAAGTAGCAGATCTGAGCCACTGGTCCCGTAAGTCCACACCCAAAGACTATGACCACAGGCAAAGACCTCTAGAGTCCTTGCTTATATTCCCAGGACATGCATGACACAGTCCTCTGCCGAGACAAGACAGCAGACTAAAGATTCAAAGAGAAAGGTAAGTTCTGACCGGTCAGTTGAAAATCTCCCCAGCTAAGTTTACACTCCCCACTTGGGACAAAATATTCCAGTTACATAAAGACATTCATAATATATTGTAATGGTTTTAGCAGTATACACATTTTATTACCAATTTTGTTTTTTTAGAGGAAATATAAAGAAAATGTACTAAAACATACATATTTATTGGCTAAAAGAAGTGTATCAAAATGTTAGCAGTGACTATCTCCTTTTGATGGGACAATGACTTTTACTTGAATCTGTTCATCAAGATGGTCCAAACTGACTACAGTGTTCATACTGTAAATTCATAATAGAAATAAGTATACATTTTAATGTTAATCCTTAAACCAAGAAAACAGGCAAGCAGAGTAGTTTCAGTCTAGCACTATATAGTAGAAACAAAGCAAAGAAATAATAATTAAAATAAATAAAATAAAGTATGTTTTGATCATAGCAAAAAGCATCCAAAGCTGGAAGGAGGAAGATCATTTCTTTCCCCTTCTTTATTTTTCAGAAGAAAAACGTGCTGTCCAGAAATTGTCTGATGTCCGTAAAGTGACAGAGGTGGATGAAAACAAGACATAAGTACTTCAGACCAATGTTGTCCCTGCCACACCAGCCACCAGCAAAAATTTGGTTTGTTTTTTTTTTTTTTTTGGGCGGAGGGAGGTATCGTTTATTTGCTTGCTTGCTTTTTTAGGAGAGAAGCTCTTTAAAAACCTCTGCTGATAAAAGTAGCGCTGAGCTGGGTGAAGTCCCCCTCGCCCCGGACTACTCCTGGGCCTGCGCGGACACTCACACAACAAACGCTTTCTGTTCAGCCATAGCGTCCCAGCCCTTCAACCGGACCTGACCTGGGCTGGCAGCCGAAGACATCCAGGGAAGCCACGTGCGGAAGGCACCGCCTTTTAAAAACCGACCTGAAAGGACACGTCCAACAGCGGTTAAGTACCCAAGAACGCCTCGGAGAAGGGGGTCCCCGGGGTCGGCGCGCCCGCCCTTCCACCCCGCACGCGCCAAGCCGGCCCTCGCCCCTCCAGCCACTCGGAGCCCCGCCAGGACCCGCAGGCCCCCGAACACCCCAAACCACCTGCGACCTGTGCGCGCCGGCTCCTGGGCCCTGACGCCAGCTCCAGGCCGCGCGGCCTCACGCCCCCAGCTCACCGCACGCTCCGGCCGAGGCTCCGTCGGTGCCCGCCGCACCGCGCCCCGGGAACCCCCGGGCTTCGCCGCCCACCTGCACGCTGACGCCTACAGACCGCGAAGCCTGCCGCGCAACACGCCCCCCCCGCCAGCCCCGCCCCCACGGTCTCCCCACACGCCCCAAGCCGAATCCCTGAACCCCCAAAATTGCCGACACGGACCCGCAGGCCTCCGACCTCCGACGCGCAGGACCCGGAACCACATGACCCGCCCCCGAAGCCGCCCCGCCCCCGGCCCCCGCTGCAGTCCCAGCGGATTCGCGGGATCCCCACTCGACCCCCAACGGGGCAAAGGGTTGAGGGTAGGGTCCGCGGACACGCACACACTCGCCTCTAGGGTGGCGGCGAAAGACAAAGAAAAGGGGCGCAACCCGCCAGCGGTAGTGGCTATACGAGTGCGCGTGCGCGAGAGGAAGGCGTCTTCGAACTACATTTCCCAGAAGGCGTCGCGGCTCGTCGGCGTCCTAGGAACGCTGGTCGCCTGGAGACGCGGAGACGGCTGTCAGTCCTGACTCGAGTTTTCTGGTTACACTTTTGGGAAAAACGTAAAGGACTAGGATTTTCAAAGACGAGGAATCCAAATAGAAAAGTTGGTTTAAAAAACACAGCTTAAGAATTCAGTTGAGGAAAACAAAAAATATTTTTAATACACCTACGGAAAGCCGGAATTAATTAATCCTCGGGAAAAAGTAAAGCTGATCAATAATTCAAACGCTGTGGGGGGCAGTTAACAAGTAACTATCCTTATAAAAAGGAGAAAGAAGGGAAGGCGTAAAAAAGGAAATAACTACAGAGACACCGCAAATCGAGTAAGAATCCACTCTGTGCTAATAAATTTGAAATTCTTTATGATGCAAATAGATGTATCAAATTTGACCCAAGAAATGAGAAACCCTAAACACGGATTAAAATGAAGGCAAGAGTTTCTCTGCCAAAAAGTATCAATCATTGAGTTTCTGGTGAACTCTTTCAAACATCCAGTGGACACAGACTTCTTATATTTAAACAGTTCCAGAGGAGTTAGAGGAAGAAACTTTATTAAAAAGCATAGGACAAAATTAAAAAAATCGACAAAACGTATGGTTTGAAAAAGAAAGTTTTGACAAAATGTAATTATGACCATCCATGCAAAAATACTGAGAATTCTTAACAAAGAGAAGCTGGCACTACCTTACAAAAATATACTACAACTAAGTGGCTTCTACTCTAGAAATACAAGTATGATCAGGATATCCATTAATATTACATATCAATATGTCAAAGGAAAAATATAATCACCTTAGTAAGATGAAAAGAAAATTTAAATTTAAAAGTCCATTCTACATTTAAAAAAAAATAACAGATTAGAAAATGTGTTTGCTACCTTAACATAATGAAAATATAGACTTTATCCATAAAGTCAATATGCTGCTTAATGGTGGAAAATTAGAAATTAAGGGCAAGGTATGGGTACCTAAGATCCAATTTTAAAAATTGGATTAATATTTAAAATACAGAACATTTCAGTGATCGTTGTTGGAGTACACGCATTTCTATACCATTTGGGGTTTATTCTATGAATTGTAAATTCTCATTTGCTTATTTTTCTATTGGGTTATCTTTTCCTACCAGATTCGTGGATTTGAATGTATTTTGTTTTCCAATCCTCAATATGTAACATATGTTTTTAATTTTTTCTGTTTATTTCTTGTCTTTGACTTTCGTTTATAAAATTGTTGGCCTCTTAGATTTTAGGTTTGACATTATAAAATTTAGTTTTTCCTTTATGATTTCCTCTGTTGTTTCCTTAAGTGTCTTAAATTTTCCTCCATCCTGAAATCATAAAATATTTCCTTGCACTATAATTTTGTCAATTTAACATTGACATTTATGTTTTTAATCTATCTGTAGTGTGTGTATTCATGTAGTATGAGATGTTGATCTAATTTCATTTTGTTTCCATATGGGAAGCCAATTTCCTAATCCCAAGCATATTTGTTTGCTAAGGCTACCATAACAAAATACCACAGACTGGTGAGGTAAACAACAGAAATGTTTATCATAACTCTGGAGACAGGGAGATCAAGGTATTACCAGATTTGGTTTCTTGTGAGAACTCTCTTCCTCTGTCTTCACATGGTTGTCCCTGTGTCCTACTCACCTCTTCTTATAAGGACACCAGTCATTTTGGATTGAGGCCATCTACATGACCTTATTTTACCTTACTTACCTCTTTAAAGTGCCTATCTCCAAATACACTTACATCCTGAGGTGCTGGGGGTGGTTAGGACTTCAACGTACAAATTTGGAGGGACGACACAATTCAACCCATAACACCAAGTATCAAATAGCCCATTCTTTCTTCAGTATTTGTAAATTAACTTCTTTTATATCTGAAGTTCCTATGTATTCAAAAGATATTCCCTTTATGGAATATCTTTGTTGATCCATTGACCTATTAGTCTATCACTGTATGAAATGTATCATTATTCTAGCATAATAAAACCTCTTGTATCGAAAAGGGAAAATTCCTGTAATTGTTGTGCTTTTTCATTATTGTGTTGGATAGTTTGAGACCTGCAAACTTTTATGTAAATGTTAGAATCTGTTTATCACATTTCAAGAAAGTTCTTATTGTTGGGAATTGAACCTGGGCCGCAGTGTTGAGAGTGCTGAAGCTTAGCCACTATGCCCCCAGGGAACCCCCCTCTTTTCAATTCTTTGATGAACTTTAATAGAATTTTAGCATTTTATTCATAAATTCTCTGTTTTTAAAAGATTTATTTCTAGATCTCAATTTAAATGCAACATTTTATAATGTATTCATAAATAGTTTATCATTTCTGTTATTATGAAGGCGAGTTTTTTCCCATACTATATTTTCTTTTTTTGTGGGGGTGGGGGGTTGGTTCCCTGGCTGGGAATTGAGCCCAGACCGCAGCGTTGAGAGCACTGAGGCCATTACACCACCAGGGAACCCCCGCCCCCAGTATATTTTCTTATTGTTATTGTACTATGGAGTTAATGTTCATGTACCTACAATTCGTATGTTGAAATCCTAACACCCCAGTGTGGCTCTATTTCCTTAACCTTAAGGAAATAAAGGTTAAAGGAGGTCCTAAGGTTGGGGCCCTGACCCCATAGGATTAATGTCCTTCTACGAAGAGACACGAGGGAGCTCAGTCTTTCCAAGCACACCCGCCAAGGGAAGGCAACGTGAGGACTTGGTGACAAGGTGGCTAGCTGCAAGTCAGAAAGAGAGCTCGCACCAGAAACTGAGCATGCTGGCATCTCAACCTTGGACTTCTAGCCTCCAGAACTGTGAGAAATAAATCTCTGTTGTTTAAGGCAAGCAGTCTGTTACAGAGCCAGAGCAGACCTGTGTGTAGAAACAGTATTGATTTGTACCGGGCAACAGTGCCAAGTCACTTTTCAGATCTTGCCTCTAATAATCACAATTTTTTTTCTTTCCAATCCATGTAACGTGAATCTTCATTTCCTGTCTTACTACACTGCTTAGGATGCCAGTTCAATGCTCAATGGCATGCAACATTGAAGTTTCTGACTTTAATTATAGTGTTTCTAAAGTTTTGCTTTAATTACGATGTTTGCTGTGGGGGTTGGTAGCTGTCCTCTGTTATCTTAAAAGAAAATCACCTTCCATTCTAAATTTGTTCAGAATTTTAGCACAAAGAATTGCTGAAATGTATTGAATATTTTTCTTAAGCTTTACAAGTAATTTTTTTCATTAACTCATTGTTACATTAACTGGTTGATATGATTATTGACCTTAAAAATAAAATAGTCATTTCACCAGCAAAAATCGGTCTATTTAGGAAAAGCAAAGAATTGCAATTTGGGACAAGAAAGCTATAGCAAAAGCCATAGCTTAGTTCAGCAAACAAAGGAGAGGACTGTTATTTTATGGAGGAAAAGGGAGAAGTTGGGAGGGTTATTCTGAACGAAAGCCCTTGGGGAAAAGCAAATATTCAGGATAGTTTGTCATGGGGCTGAGTTGCTGGGGTGGTCAGTTTCTTGTCAGACATATTTTCCTGTAGGGGCTCATAATTGATGATTATTCACTATGAGGATTCTGTTGGAATCTGTAGTTAGCAGTTCATCCTGTAAATGAGAAGTGATACTCTGTGAGAGCTGCTCCCACTTGTCTCCTGACCCCATTTTACTGAAGTTTTCCATTATTAATTTTCACATGATGAATATGTTAATAAATGCTAATATTGAATTGTCTTGGACAGGTTATTTACAAGGTTGAACAGTATGAAATTGTCCTTTTGTGGGTTAGTCCAGTTACTTTTCTACACAATAGATGACTTCAAAACTTGGTGGCTTACTATATTTGTTTCCTGGGTCACAAATTTAAGGCAAGCTCAGCTGGGCAGTTGCGTGTCAGGCTCTGTCATGTGGTTGCGACCCAGTGATGGCTGAATCTGGAAGAGCAGGGGGCTGGGGCATCTGGGGTGGTGTGGGCGTGTCCCACTGTTCATGTAGTCTCAGGTCTCTTCATGTCTTCAAGTTTCTATCCCTTCGTGTGAGCTGTTTGGACTTCCCAGCATGGCAGCCTCAAAGCAGCTGAAGTCTTCATCGTGAGTGTTGTTATGAACAGGGTGGCAGCCACATCGCCTTGATGGTCACAAAGCTTCACTGCTGCTGCATTCTTTCGGCTACAAGCAAATCACCAGCCCATCTAGATTCAAGGACCAGGGAGCACAGATCTGCTTCCCCTCCACAGGATAGGAGGAATGGTCAAGTCACACAGTCACATTGCTGAAGAGGATGCCGGACAGCAGACGTAGCCCTTTTTGAAAACATAACTTACCATAGTCTGCCCTGTCTTTAACAACTCACACCGTGGTTTGTACTCCCCTCCTGTCCCAGACCCCTAATGCCGATTGCGGCATCAGCCTAAAGTCCAGGACCTCATGCGGTGGGGCGCAGCTACAGCCAAGACTTTTGGGGTTTCCCTCAGGTACAGCTCTGAACATGCTGTTCCTCTCAGTCTCATCCCTGTGAACTGTTTTCATCTCACACATCCGAAATGTAACAGGGGAAGACGTAGGAAAACGGCTATAGATAGTCCCACGCGAAATAGGACAACAGGAATGTCCACACAGCAGCCACAGATCCACGGAAATTCCTAAACGCCTCTGGGTACACAACCACCACCTCACTAGTTCGGGTGCTGGCCTGCTCTGTTGAAGCTTTTCCACGGCTGTAGGTGCACCCTCTGGATCTTGGTTCTGCTGAGTCATCCTTCCTTATTCATAAAAAGTGACCCATGTTGGCTACTGAGTATTTTCCTCAGCCTCCTACCTGCCCAAAAAAGGGTGGGAATCCAACGATGTATTTTCATTGTATACAGGGTTTATCTTATTCAGTCCAAGTTAACATGAGTATAGCTGGTTTGTAACACTTTGTGTGTGTGTGTGTGTGTGTGTGTGTGTGTGTGTTTATACTACCTTTCACTTTACAATTAGCTTTTGTTTTTTTTGTTTTGCTTTTGTTTTTGCTGTGAACCCTATAGTTAGCCATACTTTCACCATAATTTTGTCCTGTTTTTAGATTTCTACTCACTTTCCAGTTTCACCGGTTTTCTTTATTGGGCACTCACAATACTAGTGTGAATTCTTTACTTAGTACCTCTCCAACTTCAAGTGATGGAAATTTTTCTTATAAAGTGAGGTTGTAATGAAATATCCTTCAAAATGATTTTTTTTTTTTTCAAAATGATTCTTGCCCAGATCTGCAACTGGGTTTTCGGAGTTCGTTAACTGACTCCATGGCTTATTGCTACCAGCCAAGGAGGCTCTAAGTGGGGGGAGTAGCACAGCCATTTTGTAGAAATGACATGATATGAAATACATTATTACAGCCATCTTTGGAAAATAAAATCTGCCACACATGTAAAACGTGTTTGATTATTGGTAATTTCATACAGGTCAACCTAACACAAGACATATATAAATGTGTGGGGTAGGAAACTAGATTCTGCTTTATTCAAACTTTCATTTATTAGATTGATATGTAATTCTTTTTTTTCCTACTGTCTCTATCCAGATTTGGTATGAAGGCTATAATAGGATTGTAAATGAATTTGGGAGTAGTCCATCCTTTAAATTTTGTCTGGTTATTGCAGATTGTCTGGTTTCACAGGCTTACAAATTGAGAGGAATATTGTTCCAGAATGAATCATACTCCAAGTCTCACCAACATATATATTTAGATGAGATCTTGGACTGGGAGTTATTACCAGAATAGATTAAGCTTTTTAGGGCTGTTGGACTAGGGTGAATATATTTTGCATATGAAAAGGACCAGAAGTTAGTGTAGACAAGAAGGCAGACTATTATGAGGTGAATTGTGTCTTTTCCAAAAAAGTGTTGGCAGTGGCCAAATAACAGAAACAGCCAAAGTGTCCTTTGATAGATGACTGGCTGAAGAAGTGTGTCCTTTGGAATATCCCTCAGCCATAAGAAAAATGAAATTGGGCCATTTATGACAAGATGGATAGACCTTGATACCATCATGCAAAGTGAAATAAGCCAGACAGAAAAAAACCAAGAACCATATGATTTCACTCATACATGGAATGCAAAGCTGAAAGCAACAAAGAAACAAAAACTCATGGATGCAAACAATAGTTTAGTGGTTAGTGGTTATCTGCGGATATGGGGGAGGCGGGTGGGAGAGGCAGGTTAGGGAGTCAAATAAATGGTGATGGAAAGAGAACTGACTGGGTGATGAACACATAACATAGATGGTGTATTGTAGAATGGAACACCTAGAACCTATGTAATTTTTACTAATAAATGTCACTGCAATAAACCTAACAATAAAAAGAAAAAATCTGAAAAAAAAAAAGATGTGTTGGATACTTACCCCCCAGTTGCTCAGAATGTGAAGTTAGAGATAGGGTCTTTACAAAGATAACAAAATTGAAAAATTAGATATTAGGGTGAAACCTAAGCCAGTATGACTGCTGTCCTTATAAAAAGAGGGTATTTGAGCACAGAGCTGGAAACAAGGCATGGGGTACTGGCAGAGTAAGTTTTCTTCTGCAAGCCATGGTTCACTTTCTCAGGGAAGGGAAGGGACTCTGAGATCAGCTGGCAGGTTTTGTGGGTGACAGAGATTCTGCCTCACTGCTCAACCCTGCCAGTATAGCATGTGGCCAGCAGACAATACACAAATGTTTATGTCTGGCTATGCGCTGATAAAACTTGGTTTATGGACACTGTAATTTGAATTTCAAATAATTTTCTTATTTCATGAAATAGTTTTTATCTTTCTTTAGTCACTGAAGAAAAGCTTCTTAGCTTGCCATCCATAGGAATACAGGCAGCAAGCTGTGGTTGGCCTGTGGCCTATAGTTTATTAGCATCTAATCTGTATCCCTAAGTGAAGAGCATGCAGTGCACAATCTATCATGGGCTTGCTCAGCCATTCTCAGATTCCTCTGATAGCACTACTCCAATTTTCAAGGGACGTTTCTAGACCAATGCATCTTTACAGAAGGGATCAGTGAGCATTCAAGGCCAATGACTTTGTAAGTTCAGCAAGCCCAATTTATATTTGATTTCTACCACCTCAACCCTACAGCAGTAAGTAAGCAATTATTTCCCCAATGTCACAGAGAGTTGCCAAATTTAATACTCTGCATTGGAATGAAATTTCAGGGCTTCCAGTCTGTCACTGTCAAATTTAAGAGCTGGTGAGACCACAAGTAGCCATCTCTGTCTTAGATTTCCTCATAAATGTAAAATTCTTCTGACAGTTTTCCCCAGTGTTCCCAGAATCTTACCTTGGTGTACACAAACAATAACACTGTTTCATACAGTGAGCTAAAAAATTTTCATCTTGTTTTCCACCTTATAAATAAGAATCTGATTGTTTTTTCATTCAGAAAAAATTACCTAAACCACATACCCCACTTTTCTGTAACAGTTTGTCTCCTACAGCCTACTCCGCAGCAACAATTTATCAAATAAAACCCTGAGGTTACAAGAAAGAGAAATTCATTTTTGAAAAGATATGAGGAAGCACATATAAGACCAGAAAACCAGGTTCAAAAAGAGAGACTATCCAAAGTCATTCTGGGAAATCAATACAGCAGGAAGTAACAGATGGTCTCATTAGCATTCTGGGACAACAGTGTGAGTTCCCACATTTCCCTTCTGGTTCATGTGAGAATGAACTAGAGACTCAACGTTTTCTGGAGAAAAAGGCTACCATTACCCAACAATGGGTATAATGCTCACCTGTGCCTAGTGGAAAGGACACCCTCAAAGACACTACCACAGGATGCACACAACAGAGGAGAGGTTTTTCTCCAGAGAAAACTAGAGTGCTCTTATCAATCAATGGGAATATACCCTGAACTAAATTATACTCAGTGTTCACTACCACACAGCCCAGCCAAAAATTCCAGACACACTCATGTAGACTTCTGAATAGGTGAACTAACTGGTAGCAAGAATTATATTCTTCCATTTATTAAAAGCTACATTATTTTAAATCATATTGCTAAGAAATAAAGAGATAATACTGAAATTTAGTATTTAATATGGAATTAGGAGGTGTTGTTCCACAAACTATCAAATATATCATTACATTAAAAAAATACCAAAAATTTAAAAAATGCTATTCAGTGTGGCTCAGGAAAAGTCACACTAAATATCTATTAACCTTCAGAATATATATTCTTTGCACAGTCTATCAAGGGCTTGCTCAGCCATCCATTATGTTATTTACATATTAAAATAAAAAACTTTATACTCCACCATGAAAAAGCCCGCATTTATAATTGAGATTTTCTTCACTCTAAAACATAGCTTCAAATCTGGAATGTGACTCTCCACATAACACATTTTATATGGGAAAATGCTTCCGAATTTATTACATGTAGTGTTCTCAGTATGAATTCTCTGAATTAAGCCTTCATAATGATGTCATTGTATTTGATACAGTTAATGCTCAATTCCTTCCATTCTGCTCATCTATAAAAACGTATGACTTTTTTGTACAAGCTTTTGCATATTTGTTCCCAATATGATTGGTCTCTCTCCTTTATGACTTATTTGATGAGTATGTTTTTAGGACTTGCTGTTTATCTGTCTTGTCTACATTATCATTTGAAGTCTCCTGAGGATCAAGTTCTTTTAGAATAATTCTAACACTTATTTCATTCTCATTTCTCACTTGTGAGTTTTTCTATGTATACGGAGTCCTGAATTCCAACAGAAAGATTTCCCACACTCAGAACATTTCCATGGTTTCTCTCCTGTGTGAACTCTTTGGTGTTCACTGAGAGATGACTTCTGAGTGAAGGCTTTCCCACACTCACTGCATTTGAAAGGTTTCTCTCCTGAATGAGTTTTCTGGTGTATCTGAAGTGATGCCTTCCTAGGATAGGCTTTCTCACACTCATTGCATTCATAGGGCTTTTCTGTTGAGTGAGTTCTTTGGTGTATAATGAGCTGTGACTTCCCGCAAAAGGCTCTCTCACAGAAACTACACTCATAGGGTCGCTCTCCCGTGTGAGTTCTCCTGTGTATAACGAGGTAGGACTTGCTGCTGAAGGCCTTCCCACATTCACTGCACCCATAGGGCTTCTCTCCTGCATGAGCTCTCAGATGTGCAGTGAGCTGTTCCTTCCTACCGAAGGCCTTCCCACATTCACTGCATTGGTAAGGATTGTTTCCTGTGTGAATCCCTTGATGGACAGCAAGCTGTGTCTTCATATTGAAGGCTTTTCCACAGTCACTGCACTGATAGGGTTTCTCTCCTGTGTGCATTCTGATGTGAACAAGGAGGTATGACTTACTCCTGAAGGCTTTCCCACATTCATTGCATTTATGGGGTTTCACTCCTGTGTGAGTTCTCTGGTGTACAACAAACGGTGACTTCAAACTAAAGGCTTTCCCACATTCACTGCATTCATAGGGCTTCACTCCTGTGTGACTTCTCTGGTGTAGAATAAGCTGTGATTTCCAGCTGTAGGCTTTCCCACATTCACTGCAACCATAAGGTTTCCCTCCTGTGTGAATTTCCTGATGGACAATGAGCTGTGACCGGAAAGAGAAGACTTTCCCACACTCGCTACATGAGTAGGGCTTTTCTCCTGTGTGAACTCTCTGATGAGCATTAAGGTTTGACTTGGCACTGAAGGCTCTCTCGCATTTAGTGCATTCATAGGGTCTCTCCCCTGTGTGAATTCTGAGATGTACAATGAGCTGGGATTTGCAACGAAAAGCTTTCCCACATTCACCACATACACAGTTTTTTTCTATACTGAGATCTCTTTGATGCTTAAGAAGATATGATTGTTCATATTCATGAAACCTGTCGGAATTCTTTCTTTGATAGCTTCTCATTAAACCTGAGTTTTGTGTCAAACTTCTTCCATGAGAGTTATACTTAGGGAGTCTTTGTCTTGAAGAAACATGGGTTTTGCTCAAGTGAAGTTTTCCAAATTCATTACAAGCATAGTTTCTCTCAACACTTTCAAGCTCATCTTGATTTTTCTGGTACCATTCTTTCCAGTCTTCTAGGAAACAAACAAACAAACAAACATATTTTAAAAATCATAACATGAACCTGATATGGAACTAAAGCGCTTTAGAACTACCATGTAATGAGTCTCTTCCTTCTGGTAAGAGGCCTCTGACACTCATGCAAGGAAACACTGTCCACATGCACGTATATACAGATCTAAGCACCGGGGTGAGGGGAACAGAATCAAACCTAATGAAGTCCCATGTGAAAGTGGGTAGTGAATTAGCAGTGATCAAAATGGTTTTTAAAATGTTTAAAAACATTTAGCCACACTTAGGAGCCATGCCAATCATATTATGAATACAAAACCCCCCAAAAAAACCAGAATTTATTTTTAAAAAATTGTGTATTTATTCTCACATGTTTAAACTTCAGTCACCTTCAAAGTACTCTCTATCTGATTCAATGCACCTATTGAGATACTTTTTCCACTGCTCAAAACAGTTTTTGAACTTGTTGATTTTGATATCTTTTAGTGTTTTTGCTGTTCTTTTTTTCTTTTGTTTCACCTCTTCTGCATCAGCAAAACATTTCCCTTTGAGGAGTTTTTTCATCCGGGGAAACAAAAAAAGTCACTTGGGGCAAGATCAGGTGAATAGGGAGCATGCAGCATGGGGGGGTCATACTATTTTTGGTCAAAACTGCTGGATACTCAGCACAGTGTGGACAGGTGTGTTGTCATGCTGCACACTGTTTGTGTAAACCACCCATCATGAAATGGCCAAATGCATCAAGAGTCTCAAAAAAAGTTCACTGAAGCCAAAAACCACCTCTCACAACAATGCCAGCTGGTCCACAGATGCAAAGGGTTTCCTAGAACACTAACCTAGCGGGAGAAGCCTGTACTACAAGGAGACTACCCTCCAGAAGATAATTTTAGTTTTTTTGTTTTTTTTTTTTTTGGGGGGGGGGTCCCACCTCATACATCTGATTTTTATTATTGCAGGAGTTCGCTCAAAAAGTGAGTGCACAGGGCACCGAATAACCAGGACATGACATGCAGACAATGAGACATTACAAATGAGACTGTGAGCCATGAGAAAATTAAGGGACAGAGCACTCCAAAGAGAAGGAAGAGCAAGTACAAATTTCCTGAGGAGAGAACATGATGGCCATCGTTAAGAATGCAAAAAAACATCAGGAGAACTGATACCCATGGAGTGGGTAAAGTGAAGGGAAGGCCACGAAGACCAGAAGAGAGGGATTCTCAGGCTAAAGACTACATCCAAACAACTCTTGTTGTTGTTACCAGCTGACCAGAATTTGTCAGAAAAAAAGAAAACTGACTGCAAGCTTGTTATGTTCTGAAGGGAACCCTAAGCCTGGTCTGTTAACAGCCTATGATTCTTCAGTCCTAAATGTCCCAAAACTTACACCAACAGAAGTGGGCTAATAAACTATAAACAGCCCTTAGAAAGGGCATTCTACACAAACCTGCATCTGTGGCCGAGGAGGACAGAAGGAAGGAGGACTCTCTCAGAGTAAAAAGCCAGAAGCTGTGAAAATGGCTAACAAGGAAGTTACACTAATACTAGGCAAAAAACATCTTCCCTCATCTTTTTCTAAAAGAGATGAGGTGAGCAATGGACCAGTACCTGCTATCTTCCCTCCTTCCCCTCTGGAAGGAAGGCTTCCCCTACAATGTCCCCATCACTGTACCATCTATCTACTGTACATGTCAGTTCGGATTGTGAGGCCATGGTTTGACCTGTCAGTCTCACACACGCCTCAAGGGTCCTAGACTTGCAACTGGGTTTGGGTCTAAAATGAGAACATGTACTGCCCTCCTTGGGAAGCAGTGGTTATCTCTCATATCAGCATTTTTGAAGGTGTACAGTTGTAAAGAAGGGCACACTGAGTTGCATATCCAAAGATGGTTCTGTGACACACACCATTCACTGCATACCCAAGGCATCCCCCTCTTTCTGTGCAGCAGCCCTGACTGGTGAGGGTATGGCCCAGGTGGTCGGCTTGGCAGATGCAGGGCCCATCTCCCACACTGTGACTGGTATAAGCACTGGCATGTCAGCTGTGAGAAAATGTGCCAGGCTTCTGGGAAAGATTTTGGGCACTGAGGAAAGGGGTATTTTGGAAAGAGACAGGACGTATCCAGTGGTTCCTGCTGTGCCTGTGTGTGATGCATGTGCCTGAGACATCTGTCCAATCATTCTGGAGGGAAAAGCTAGCATCCGAGGAAGACAAAGGGAGACAGGGGGAACCTTGATCCATGACATGACAAACTTCTGAATTAAGGCAAAGTGGGGCTGTTGCAAAAATTGGCTCCTGAAACAATCAATTTATTTATTTTTTGGCGGGGGGGCGGGGTGTGTTCCCTGGCTGGGAGTCAAACCCAGGCTGCAGCATTGAGCACGCTGAAGGCTAGCCACTACACCACTAGGGAACCCCCAAAATAGTTTTGGTTGTTTTTGGCTGGTTCCCTGAGCAGGGATCGAACCCAGGCCATGCGGTGAGAGCACCGAAGCCTAGCCACTACACCACCAGGGAACCCCCACGATCAATTTCCTATTGTTTACTCTGGTTGAATCAGGGATGTAAGATACTTTTCATTTTCTCAGACTAGTGATGGGATGCTTATGACAATAAATTCAGCAGCAACAGCTAAGGAGAAGATTCGAGTTCTCAAATGTGGCTAAGAATTAGAGCCAAAATTGGGTGACAATCAAGGGGACAGGAGCTATAAAGATACTTTCAAAGGATAAAATATAACAGAAACAGAAGTGGTACCAAGATTAGCAAAGGACAGAGGAGAGAAGGTGCCCAAAGTGAGCTCCCAAAGGCTAGGGCACAGGACTGGGACTGTATCAGCAATAAAAAACAAGTGGGAAAACAGGAAGAAGAGTGATTTCGGAAGACGCCCCATCGCATTTCTGACACTGAGAGTGACGCGGGCAAGCACAGGGGACTCCTGCAAGCACGTAAAACTCAACACTAGCGTGCAGGACAAAAAGAGAGAAAAATGTCAACGTCGATGTTACAACAACGGGAAAGAAAAAGCTTACATTTTCATAATGGAAGAGCCTCTTGATACTTACAATACAGGAGCAAACAGACAAGTTTGGGGAACAAACTCCTCTGGACAAAAGGGGAAAGGAGGCAGGGAACCGGAAGGCGATAAAATCACTTAATAACGTGGTGGGGAGCAGCCTAGGTTTGGGAACTTTTCAGAAAAGTGCCCAAGAAAGTACAATTTCAAAGTGATCAGTTTGAGAAGAGGAAGTAATGAAACTCCTGCAACAGTCAAGGCAGAGAAGTAGAGGACTGTGGGTAAAGCCGAAGGGATTTAACTGTGGGGGGACGGGCAACGGGAAGGGGAGAGGCACACAGTCACACCGGTGAGAGAAAGAGATGTCTGCTCGAGTCCAGGGTACCTGATCCAGTCCACGATCATGGGCAAGGGGCAGAGAAAGAGGGTGGCAGGAGGCAGGGAGCCAACCCAGAAACAGCACTGAGTGGGGTATCCAGAGAAGGGCATGGTGACCTCTTAGAGCCAGGGTAGGGAACCCCGAACATGAAGACCGGTGACTATTTCCTTGCCACCCCAAGTCACCCCAATGGTTCCAGAGCTTCAAGCAAAGGTCTCCACCAACGGTGCTGCTGGGCGCCTCCCGGTGCACCCCCGCCCCTCCTGTCCCCCCCAGATCCCACTCCCCGACCCGCACAGCCTGCCCCTCCCATCCCCTGGGCCCCACTCACCCACCCGCACAGCCCACCTGGCGTGCCCTTGGGTCCCACTCACCCACCCGCACAGCTCTGCTGAGAAATTCTGGCATTTATCATCCAGGGCTCTTCTCCCTGCTCCAACTTGAAGATGAGATCAGGTTTGGTACCACGATACCCTGTTAATGGAAAATCACAAAAGACGTGGGCCTAATTGCTAGGGACTAAGGCAGCAGGAGTTATGAAACAAAACTGCACATTTGCACTTGGGGAAGAACTGCAATTAGGAAGTGACAGCCAAATAGGAATGGAGAACACCAGATCGTTAAAGGTCAAGTCCATAACCCTTAAGTACTTCAGAGGCCCGGGGACAGATAAAGGAGAGAGAAGCTGTACTCACCCACAGACAGGAGGTGATGGTAGTTCTCCAGTATCACCTCCCGGTACAGGTACCTCTGCGCAGCGTTCAGTAACTGCCACTCCTCCCACGTGAACTCCACAGACACATCCTTGAATGACAATAATCCCTGCAATAACACAGAGCCCATTCAACAGGGTGCAGTTACACGAGGTGACTGCAAAAGGTGTGGAGGGACTGGGGAAGGAGATGAGTTTCTCCAGACTGTGTCCCCAGGGCAGCATTTGAGAGAGAATTATTACAAACAAACAAGAAATCATTGAGCGTCCACGTGCCAGATACTCATTTGTGTTCCAAAGATCTCAAGAAGAATAAAATCCACTTCTGCCTCGAGAAGCTTCCCATCTTGTAGAGTAAAACACACCTCTCTGTGCAAATGAGGTAAGCCGCTCTGGGTCTTTGAGAAAAACATAGCCGGATGAGAAACGCAGGGGACAAGGGGCTGAAGACAGTGAAGACACTGCTGGAGAAAAGTGGGTCACCGACGTGGGCCCCTGAGGAAGGACTGCCCCGGGAAGGAGAGTACTTGTGGGGGCAAAAGGAGGGAGACAGTGTCTCATGCTCAGCCTAGCTGTCCACTGAGCCGGGATTTCGGGAAACAAGGAATCTGATGCCAGCTTCCTGCTGGGAAATGCTGAAGGTGGAGACTGCCAGAGCGCTCTGCAAAGGCAGGTGAGAAGTGATGCCCCAGAAGGTTCCGGGACTTGACCCCCAGGACAGCTGCTACCACACAGGGCTGCCCACAGGGAGCAGGGCCCTGCAGGGAAGAGGCAGGAGTGCAGTTCCGGGGAGCCCGCAGAAGTGAGTGACAGTCGCATATCCTGCAAACACGGGTGGAGCCCTGTCACAGGCTCCGAGCAGAGCAACCTGCATAGTGCTGGGTACTGACCGCCAGACAACAGGAGTTTCTGTCCTATCACCATGACCTCCCATCCTGATCTGGGAGCTCCCCCCACCCAGGGACATCAAGTGAGAATGAAGAGGTGAGCCCCCCATTTCCCCTCTGCACCCCGAGTGAGGGATTCAAGTGGGGGCTGGACTTTCCAGTGTCTGAAAGTAACTGACAGCCAAAGAGTGAGGCCAGAACAGGACTGGCTCTCGCTGATAGACGGCAGCCCCAGGCAGAGGGAGCTGACAGGCCATGTCTGAGGCTGCAGAAAAATGAAGCTGTGACCTGTCTGCACCCCAGTGAAGTGCACCCAGGCCATTCGCCAGGGACAGAGGAGAAACACGGAGCAGGGTGTACCACTGTGAGCATGTAAGAGCCCGAGGTAGAGGCCACAGGTGTGGACGCAGACCAAACCAACTGGCTCTGGGGACAAGACAGAAAACGACTGGCACAGGGCTGAGAATGAAGGCTATTTTATTCTAAGCCTTTTACTATTTTTTAAGCTTGATAACAATAAAACTAAAATAGAGAGAAACTATTAAGTTTGTTTTAATTGGCCAAGAATTACTTAATTGGCCATATCTATTAAGACCAAGACAGGGTCCACATTAACATTTATAAGAGATTTTTATGCACCGGCAGTTCTGCTGCAATGTGCTATTTTTGTTACAAAAATCACTACTATGCGAAGTCACAAAGTAAAACCATAGGCCTTACAGGAAGAATGGGGTTGGAGCACAAAACCTTTGTCAACAACACACAGAAGAAAATCAGGCACCTAATTTTAATTAAAAACTGTAGCAGTTTACACATCTTTAATGGTTAAGAAATATTATACATAAATGCTGCAATAAGTATGGCACTTCGCCTTGAAAAAGATCTGCGGCTTGGGTGTCAGGGAGGCTGCAGCTTATTACAGAGTGGTGGCAAGAGCCTCATCCCAGTCCAACAGAAAGCTCCCATCTTTCCCTAAGGTACCAATCACGTCGAAGCAGTCACATTTTTAAAGCAAACATGATAGCCGAACTGACTGTATCTATAAATTTGTTCTCATGAATTTGAAAACTTAGATGAAATGGAAAATAAAAGCAACCAAAATTAGTCCAGAAAGAATTAGGAGACCCAGACTGACTAGTCAATGATTGTAAAATAAACTGAAGCAGTAATATGAAGGGGACTATCTCCAGAAAGGCAACGGTCCCACATGATATAAAGTGAGTGCCACCAACACCCAAAGAACAGAAAATTCCCACGATATCTCATCTGATGTGGGGCCGGGAAAGGATGGGACACCTGAACAGCGCATCAAACAAACCTGCATAACCCCACAGACAAAACCAGGCAAGGACAGCACAAACTGCAGTCTAATCCCATTTACTAAGTCTGATCAAAATGCATGGCGAAAATTACTAGTAAAGTCAAACGAATCCTGTGCACACATTGCAAAGGATGACAAGTTTATCTGAAAAATTAAAGGACAGTCCATCGCATTATCTTTTCTCAAATTTACAGGAAGAAAACATTCTCTTATACTCCAGGCCTTCCTCCCCTGCAGTCCTTTCCTTGTCACCGCCCCGAGTCCTCTACGTGGTCCGCTTCAGGGCTCTATTCGGTCCTCCACTGAGGTGCTACTATCCAGTTGAGAAGTCCCACTAAGTTACACACTCAACTACAGGCAGCGCAGACTGATCACCTACAGAACTACACGCTGTCCCTGGAGGCTGGACACCGCCACCGCCACCGTGTGCAACAGGTCAGAAGTTCCGCCGTGACGGTGGCTCGCTCCAGGAGTCGCCTGCATAGCCCAGGTGGTCCGCAGGCCCCCGCCTCCTCCAGAACATTCCTTCCCACTCTGTACCCACGAACTCCTCCACAAGCCTCCTCTCCCTACCTATTCACCTGCCACTGTGCCCGGTGTGCACCCTCCCTGCCAGGCCACAGCGCCTCTGAAAGCAGGACCTTACCGCACTTATCTTTGCGCCGCCAGCGCCAGCCCCGGGGCCAGCACGCAAAGACGCTCAGTAAGTCGGCATCTGAAGAGACAATGAAAAGACAGGAGGGTGATTTCCCTAACGAGGTCCTAGAGGTCTGGAAATGAAGACAGCTCCGTACTTGGGAAAACCTGAAATGGTAAGAGGACCACTGCCCTCAGGACCCTCATCGCCCCCCGAGTTTAGTGTCCGTGGCTGGCAATACAGCGTAGCCGCCGAAGGGGATGGCACCGGACACAAAATGCCCGGAGACAAGGGACGTTTCGTGAGACCCAGGGACGCGGGTGTAGGGCGGGGTGGCAGGGCAGTCCGCGCGTTCAGCTCCTGGACGTGACCGTGAAGGGATGAACGGTGTCCACGCTCAGCGCCACGTTGGCTCTGAAAAGTACGAACGTCGCTACTTACCCACCACGAAGCTGCCGGGAACCTGGGGTCCATCCCGCGCCGAACCGTGAGGGTCTCCCCGCTGCTTCCACCCCCGCCCGCCCGGGAGGGACCTCGCGCCCCCAAGCGGGCGTCCCGCGCTGAGTGCCTCGCAGGGACGCGGCCTCGAGCGTGGGCCGAGAAACTCGGGCGGTGAGCCTGCACCGTTCCCCGCGGCCCTGGCGCGAGAGGGACCGAGGCCGGGCTGGCTCCGTCCACACCGTGGACCGACCCGGGAGCGCTCAGCGGGCCAAGGTTCCTGGTCTGCACGCACGCTCCGGGCCGGGCTACCTCCGCGCCTCCGCCGGGTCTCCGGGCACGCAAACTCAGAACGCGCCGTGCCCGCTCGGGTCCACTGACAAGCAGCCAGAAGCAGCCCCGCAGGCGGGTGCCGACCGCGGCCGCGGAGCGGGGCACGCGGAAGTACGTCATGCGTCGTTGCACTAGACGGGGCCGCCCGGGAAGACTACATCTCCCAGAATTCCCTGCGGAGCGTCCTTACTAACCGGTCGGGCTTTCAGTGGGAGGTGGACCTGCAGAAGGACGGAGCCTAACGGCGAAGGCAGACCGATGGGGCTCTGCTAGCGGCCTCTGGTCCATCCGCCCAGGGCTGCTGCACAACACCTCAGCTCGCGCACAGCCCACGCGGCCTCGGAAAGAGTTCCGCCTTGGAGGACGGGTCAGGCGCGCTCAGGTCTTGATGTCAAGCAAGATAGGGTTCAGACCACAAGGTACGACAGTTCCCAGTGTTACAAAGCTACGAATCCACTCAAAGTAACGGACGTGGAACACCACCTGAGCACTGTTGAGTATGCATCATTTTTATGTGCACACGGAGCATTTTCCAGGATGAGTCCTATGGTGCACCACAAAACAATTCTCAATAAATTTAAAAGGACTGAAATCTTACAATGTTTTCTGACAACAGTGGAATTAAATTAGAAATCAACCCCAGAAGAAAATGTAAGTCTCTAGATTTTTGGAAATTAAAATATCCTTTTAAGTGACCCCTAACTCAAGAAATCAGAAGAAAGATTAGAAAATTATTTGAACTGAATTGAAATGAAAATGCGTATATAAGAGATCATACACTATTTGTCTTTCTGTCTTTATTGAACATAATGCCTTCAAGGTCCATCTATGTTGTCGCATTCTACCCATTATTTGATAAAAAAATTTCTGGTACGGAGTTCCCTGGTGGTGTAGTGACTTAAGGCTTCGGCACTGGCTCTGTCAACGCTGCGACCTGGGTTCGTTTCCCAGCCAGGGAACTACCCACATACTACAAAAACAAAATACAAAAAAAAAAAAAATTTCTGGTATGATTTAAATTTTTTTAAAAACTGGATTTATCAAGTTCGGGTTTTCTATTTTAATTCCTTAATTTCTGCTATTAAGTTATTAATTTCTTTCTCTTTCTATAATTACACTTAATTTCTCCCTAAATTCCTTATTTCGTTGATTTCTTCTTTTTGTTAGCCCTGTTGGATTGGATATATGAAAACATAACCTCTATTACTTTTATTTTATAAATCACTTTGATCTATGATCAAAAATGGAAAGAATACATAAGTTCCCTCCTGAGGACACATTTATGTTGGCTCAGAAACACTTTCTGAGCGACAGCTCCGGGTCCACCCCGCATCTCTGAACCTCACACCGCCCCGCAGCCGGCAGAGGGTCTTGAAACGCCAAATTTGTCAATCCGTTGAGGGGGGGTGCCGCAGAGTCCTCTGGGAAGTGTAGTTCTAGAGCGAGCGGAACTCTAGGAAATGTAGTTCGGCGCGGACACTTCCGCCGTCGGGTTGTGTCAGTCGTGGTGCTGCGGCCCCGAGAGGTAAGGGTGTGTGGGGCTGGCGGGAGGACCGCGAGGCTGCTGGCCCGGGGGCGCCCTCCGCTACTGCCCAGGTCCCGCGCTGATCCCGGTGCGGACCCGCTCACGGCGGCCCCGGCGCGCGCACGGACCGGCCCCGGAGCCGGTGCGAGGAAGGCCCGGGAGAAGAAGGGCTCCGCGGCGCGGGCACCAGCTCCCGTCCGGGTCTGTGGGGGCCGCGAGGCGGCGCGAGGGACGGAGGGAGAGGCCTGGCGGGCAGCGTTGACGGGACTGCGGTTCTGTGAAAACGGGTGTGGGGAGCCGTCACGAGGGAGATTCGGGGGGTCATGCGTGGGGGCGGGGGCAGTCCCACGGGTGAGTGATGAGGGGACTCTGCGGGACACGTGGAGCTGATTAATTTGGGGATACTTGAGGGTTAAGGTACTGGAACGTCTGAAAATCAGTAACTGGGCACTGGTGGGGGCGGGGATGAGTGGTTTTGAGGCCGGTGGAGGGAGTTCATTGGGTGATGGGCAGGGGGTTCTGGGGTGAACGAACCACTCGCAGCGGCTTTGAAGGAGTCCATAGGCTTAGGGTTTGGAAGCCTCGGGGCAAGGCCATAGGGATTGCCCGCGGAGGCTGCCCTCTGGGAGTAGGGGAGTGGTGGGAGGGAGCGTGCACTGTTGGGAGCGCAGGCTGAGGGTTCGTGTGTGTAGGCATAGTAAGGATCTGATGGTCGATGGTTTGGATGCCTTTGGGTTGGTGATCGTGGCCAGTGGGGACGAATGATAAGGCCGTTGTGGCGCATGTGGAGGGCAGTGTTGGGTTTTTCCTGAGCCCCGTGCTCCTAAAGATGAAGGGAAAGTTGAGAAGTCTCCCATCCTCTTGTGTTCCAGGAAGCACTTCCTGCAAAGAGCGCCCTGCCCAGTGTCAGTGGGTAAGACTCACACATACCCGTGGTGGCCTATGACAAGGCCAGACACCGACCCTCTTCTAGGAACCCATCCTGCTCTGGATATCCTTGCTGTGCCCCCTGCCACTGTTTCAGGTTAGAATTGAGGATCCAGCCTGTCTTTCCAGACAGTCTTGAGTGCCCCACAAGATCCTCATTGGTTACCTTGTGAACCTTGGGACCGGTCTGTCCTTGCCCTGAGTCTTCCCTTCGTTCTCTTAATGACACTCGGGAGACATCTCAGGCCCTCGAGAAACGATGCCAGGAGCTGGTCCACATGGCCAGGTCAGCGCTGGGCAGTGTTCCAGTGCTTCCCTTCCGGTCTGCTGACTGAGCTGTGTGCAGTCCTTGAGCTGATGGTGACGAGAGCAGGCCTGTCAGGCCGGCTTCCATCCTCCGCCAGCTCCAAGGCAGGTGGTGACTGCCTGGAAGGGGCTGCCGCTCTGACGCCACTCTTGTTAGCTGCCGCTCATTTGTGGCAGGTGAGTGGACACTTGCGTCTATCTTTGCATACACTGCAACACTGAGGACACCTTGCTCCCTTAGTGGAAGAGTGCCTCCAGAGAGCACTTGTGGGAATCTTCTGCGGGCATTACTGTGTCTCCTTGCTCAGCTTACATTCTGGGAGGGCACCCTCTGACCTGTCCAGCATGTTCCGTCTTCCTAGCCAGCCTGTCAACCTGTGGAGCCCGAGCAGGAGCTCCGGGCAGTTAGGTGCGCCACTGCTCCAGGTGGGGACGTCAAGCGCAGGACAAATCTTGGTTGGCAGGATGGCTAGGAAGGGTGGAAGTTGTCCTGCTTGTCCCCAGGTTTAGTGGGTTCTGAGTTTTTTGGACATTTCCTTTCAAGTGTATTCTTAGAAAGGACGTATCCCCATGCAGCACGTTCCTGTGAAGTCCTTGGTTCTGATCCCGTATCTCACAGAACGTAAGTGACCTGGGCCATGAGCAGTGATGAAATTTAAACTTTAAATGTTTATAGGCATCAAGACGTAGTATTTTTTTCATTATGTTGATCTTAAATCTTGGTTCGTCTGTCCCAGCATTCTGCCTAAGATGGTATTATTATGCAGTTTGTGATCTTTTAAAAAGCTTCAAAAATAGTGGTTATACTCAGTTATCTGGTTATTTGGCCTGTTCAGAAAATAATTAAAACCATAATCTGCAAACCCAGAAAACTTTTCACAAAAAGTAGAAGAGAAAGAGGAACAGTTTTATTACTGAATAAACGTTAAGCCAGAATGCTATGATCATCACAGGCATTGTGCTAAAGATACTGCAGATGCAGGAAGAAAGTGCATCCTTTTCTACAGCTGGGTAGATACGACCCATTACACACACGTTTTCAAGGTCAGTGGTCATTTGTCACACACAGTTCATCCTAAATTTACCTGCCCATGGGTAGCCATCTGTGTTTGCTAATTGCCTTTATCCAAAGGAAAAGTCAGCCTTTCGTGTCTTTATGACAGGAAGTAGTTCTATGGCTTGGAGCCAGCTGTCGAAGTCGGGCAGGAAGGTCCAGCCCTGTCACACTGGGTGACTGCAGAGAGATGGCTCCCAGATCCTTCAGAAACATGTGCTTGGGTTGTAAAACAGGACCAGGCTTATTTAGCTTCAGAACAGATTTGCGTACATCTCAAAGGGGCAGAGAAAGAATGTACAACTACATGTTTTCTAAAGTACGTGCTTTTTGAACAGGGGTAGGGAGTCTCCCTTTTCTGTACGAGGGAGAATTAGGTTTTCTTTTCTTCTGATTTTTCATGTATATTTACCCTTACAGGCCTCAGAGCTCATATTTCCCTAGAGGTGTTAGCTACTGTGCTAGAAATTCTGTTACTTTGCATCAAGGAAAGGCCAAGGCCAGGCCTTGGAAGAAAACAGGTGGGAAGGGGCCCTGGGGCCAACAGTGTGGACCCTATAGAACCACTGGACAGTCCCGAGTCCTACCATCCCTCCCAGGGCTCCTCAGGCCAAGGATCAGAGACTCAGAAAGAAGCTGGCTGTGGAGCAGTTCAGGGAACGCAGGGGAGAAGCCATCCTGCTTCTGGCCAAGTCCAGTGCAGGAAGCTCCTCTGAGTTCCCAGTCAGAGAACCCAGACTCGGGTCCCCGCACTGATTGCGTTGCCTAAAATGAGGTTCCCCCTGCGTCTCTAGGCCTCTGCTCTCAGGAACAGAATGACTTACAGGAGATAAGACAGGCGAGGCCTCAAGCCTGAGGCTGCATGCCTCCAGTTCACAGACCTCAACCTCAGGCCTTCCTCAGCGTGCCAGGACGGAGAGAAGTCCCCAAACGGCAGATTTCCCAAAAGCAGCAGAAAATGATCATGTCACAGGTGAGTTACATGTTTATTCTCCAGAAGTTTTCTCTGTGGATGTGATGAGGCGGATGGGAATCTCTGCGACCAACAGGAAAGGCTTGTAAGTACATTTAAATCATAACCACAGGGAATACAGATTTAGAAGGAAGATGCCAAAAGAGTGGGCTGTAAATTGTACAGGAGTCTTAGAGTTGGAGCAAATAGGTGTGTTCAGTGAGGACCTTAGAGTCAAGCTGCAGGCTCTGTGGACCTTTTCCGGAAGCTGTGACAGAGCCGTGAGCAGAATAGTCAGAAGGGCAGCATGCTGCAGAGGCAGGCAGTTCCTGATGACCCCGTGGACGGGAAACGTGTCAACAGCAGTTTACCAAGCGATGTTGTGGACAAAGCCGTACCTGGCAGCCCTGCTGTGAAGGTTCCTTTGCAGAGTCCTCTGTAAGCCGAGGGTGTGACCGAGACTTACTTGGTCAGAGTGCTGCAGCCCGGGCCTAGAGGACACAAGCTGCCTGGGTTCCAGTTCTGGGAGAGAAACCGAAACCATCTGGTGGAAGTGACTGTTGCAAAGCCTCACACAGCCTCCACCCTCTTCCCTCAGGTGGAATTCTCACACATCTCAGGTACAGATGCTTTTACTTCTTTTGGCAAAAGTGGCCCAAGGGCATCTGCCACCAGCCCTGTTTCCGTACTTGCTTGACTCAAGAGACAAACTGTAGTGTCCCCTCTCCTTTCAGAGCCATTCCTGTCCACTTAGCTAACTCCCCTCTCTCCCTGTCTTCATTCCTTTAAGAATTCTCTTGTTCAAATGAATATACAGTAACACGGACTTTGCCCTATCTCGACGTTCAGTTCTATGTGACACCTGAGCTGCCAGGTGTCAGAGGAGCCGGTTAAAACAACAGCAAAATGAAAGTGCCTGAGCCATTAGCCACACACTCTGTGGTGCGAGCAGGAGCCTCCCACCGTGTCGGTGCCCGCACCCCGGTCCGGCACACTCATGGTCCAGGCTCCGGTGGTTTGGCGCAGACGGGGGGTCGGCTCACTGTCTGGGAGCCCTGATCACAAGGTACGGGCAGTCTTGTGGAGTCTGGGGTCAGGGGGATGGTGAAGTGGAGGGTCTGGGTACTGATCTACCCTGGGGAGACAGGCTGCAGGTGAGGATACCCAGGGTGGTGACTGGCTGGGGCCTGTGGCCTGGACTGCAGCTCCTATGTGTGCAGTGTGCAGGCTGGCGCCAGCCCTGGTGTGCAGGGGGCAGCTCCCCGCGAGGCCTGGTGGGTAAAGCCTCCCATGAGTTTTATAGCATGTGTCAATTCACAGGACCACCATGGCAGTCGGGACTTGGCCCATTCCGCTCTCTGGAGGAACTGCCTGGGCCTTGCCTTCCCGCATCCCTGACCCCTGGCAACAGCTCATCTGTGTTCTGTTGCTAGTTTTGCTTTTTCCAGAATGTCATATAATGAAATCATAAGTATATAACCTTTTGATACTGGTGTTTTTCATTCACATCTGTCAGATTGACCCATGTCGTTGGTTCCTCCTTCTTGCCAAGTGGTGTCACTGAGTAATATCCCACCGTAGGGACGCCCCAGTCCGCTGACCCTGTCACTTCTGAAGGACATCTTGGTTGCTTCCACAGTCTTTAGCAGCTGTGTTCACAAGCAGACAGGTTTGAACGTACGTTTTCAGGCATGCATGCGTTTTCAGTTTACTTGGGTAGATCCCCAGCAGTGGGACTGATGGTGGCATGGCAGGTCCAGGTCCCTCTCTGTCCTGCAGTGACTGCTGTTCTGTGGTCCCACCATCAGTGAAGGAGTGTTGCTGCTACCAGTTTTGTTTTATTTTTCCAAATATTAGCCATCCTCGTAGGTATGTAGTGTACCTCTTTATTGTTTTGATTTATACTCCCTACTGACAGATGGCAGTGAACAGCTTTTTGTGTTCATTTTACATCGGTACATCTTTGGTGAAATATGTTCAGAGCTTCCATTTTTAATGGCGTTGTTTTCTCATAGTTGAGTTTAAGAGTTCTTTATATATTCTGGATAGAGATGCTTTCTCGGACAAGTGATTTGCAAATATTTTCTCCTAGTCTGTGCTGCGTTTTCTTTTACTTAAAAAAAGAGTGTCATTCACAGAGAAAAACATTTTAATTTTGACCAGGTCCAGCATACTAATCGTTTTCTTCAGTTGACTGTGTGTTGGAATTGGATATAAAAACTCATTGCTGAGGAGACACAACAACATGGCGGCATGAGAGGGACCCTGACAAACTCCTCTGGAGATAACAACTAAGAAAACACCTATACCCCACTCAACCAAGGACCCTCTGCACGGCGCACAATCACAGCTAAGAAACCCACTTGTGGCATTAAGGGACCTGCAGGCGGGCAGAGAGTTACACAAAGAAGAAATAAAGGGAAGAATGGGGCCTCGGCTGTGCAGTCCTGCTTGGATCCGGGGGAGGAGGAGGAAGAAGGCAGCGGAAGAGTGCTTCGGGCACTCGGTCCGTGGGACAGAGGATAGCAACGATTATAAAAATGCTTAAGAAATTGCATGATAATTTCAACAGAGAGATAGCAAGCATTAAAGAAGACTTACAAACCATTACAAAGGACCAGAGAGAGATAATGACTACATTAACTGAAATAAAGAACGGAATAAAAGTCACCAAGCTCGATAAAATAGAAGTGCACAGCAGTGATTTACAGGAACCGCCAGCAGAAAACCCCATTTAGAACAGAGAGATATGAGAATCCAGAAAAATGATGGTTTGAGATTCCTCTGGGACAGTTTTAAGTGAAAAGATATCAGAATAATAGGTGTTCCTGAAGGGACAAAGGAAAAGCAAGGGATCAGGAAATTACTGGAAGAAATAATGTCTGAAAATTTTCCTAACCTGGTGAAGGAAATAGACATACAAGTCCAGGATGTAGAGATTCCCAAACAAGATGATCCCAAATAAGAACACACCAAGACACATCATAATTAAAATGGCAAAAGTTAAAGAAAAAGAGCAAATTCTAAAAACAGCAAGAGAAATGCAAGTAGTAACTTATAAGGGGACACCCCTTTGACTCTCAGCTGATTTCTCACCAGAAACTTTACAGGCCAGAAGGAATTGGCAGAAAATATTCAACATGATGAAAACCAAGATCTACAACCAAGAATAATGTATCCAGCAAGGTAGCATTCAGAATTGAAGGACAGATAAAGAGCTTCTCAGATAAGGAAAAGTTAAAGAAATACATCACCACCAAACCAGTACAACAAAGAATATTAGAGGGACTTCTTTTAAGATGGAGGAGGGATGGGAGAGTGGGTAAAATAAGGGAAAAGGATGGAGAAATTTAGCTGGATTGTTAACATAGAATCGAAGGCAACAAAGAAACAAAATTCATGGACACAGACAATAATTTAGGGGGCAAAGGGACCTGGACACAAGTATATGGTGATGGAAAGAGAACTGACTCTGGGTGATGAACACATAATACAATACATAAAAGATGTAATGTAGAATTGTACACCTGGGACCTATGTAATTTTTACTAATCAATGTCACCCCAATAAATTTTTTAAAAATTTCATCGCCAAACCCAAGGTCCCACAGGTTTTCCCCTAGAAGCTTCATAGTTTTATGTTTGACATTTAGGTCTGTGATCTGTTTTGAGGTAATTTTTATGTAAGGCATGAGGTATGTGTTGAGGTTTATTCTTTTTCTCGTGGGTATATAATGGTTCTAGCACCTCTTGTTGAAAATACTCTTTTCTCCATTGAATTGATTTTGTCAAAAATCAACTGAGCCTATATGTGGGCATCTACTTCCAGGTGCTCAGTTCTGTTCCAGCCATCTGGTGTCCGCCCTTTCTAACTAACATCACCTCATTCTGATCACAGTGGCTTTAGGAAGAGTCATGAAGTCAGGGAATGTGAGGCCTGCAACATGGTTGGTTTTTTCCCCCAAATCCTTTTGCTGCCCTGTTTCCTTTGCCATTTGTCCCCATGCCCTACGCATCCTTGTTTCATGGCCACTTTAACACCTCATTGCCTCTGGCCTGCAAAGACAAAGTATTTGTGAATGTGAATTTTCTCTATATTTCTGGCACCTGCTCCAATTCTACGACCCTTCAGTACCTGTTTTCTCGAAGATATAGAGGGAGCTAGCTGGTTGTTGCTCTTTGGGAGCAGAGCCACCAGCAGGAGTGGAATGTTTTAGATATGTAGATGTGATTTTAGTTTTGAAGTGCCTGAGAAATAGTGCTGTCATGTAGCAGTTAGAGGCCAGGCTTGCTGATGGTCTTCCAGTGCATGGGGCAGTGGCGGTCTGCTAAGAATTGTTTCCAGACTCCAGTGATACCTTCTTTGAGAAACACTGCTTATTTAAAGACAACCTATTTCAATTTTTTTATTCAATGGATAGATGAATGAATTCATAATGATAAACATTTTAATCACATTTTTGTATCTCTCACAAGGTATGATCCAAGGTTAGGATATTACCTTAGTTAACTGCTGCTCTGTAACAAGTTACCCCAAACCTTAGAGCTGAAAACAGAAGCATTTCTCAGTGTCTCTGGGTAAGGAATCTGCCAGCTGCTTACCCATTTGATTCTCATGTGACCCTGTCATAAAAATGTTGAGAAAGGCTGTGGGCATTGCAAGGTGCAAAGGAGAGGTGGCCCCCTGCCTGACTCACTCACCTGGGTGTGGGCAGCCCCCATGCCTCAGTGTGGGCTTCTCCATGGGACTATCTCACACATGGCAGCTGGATCCCCCCAGAGAGCACGAGAGAGGTCCTCAGATGGAAGTAGTGCTCTGTAACTAACCTGGGAAGTGACAGCCTGTCACTCTGCCTCGTTCAGTTCAGTGGCAGCAAGTCAGTAAGTTCAGCCCGCATTCAAGAAGCTCGAGCAGGGAGTTCCCTGATGGTGTAGTGGCTTAAGGCTTCGGCGCTGGCGCTCTCAGCGCTGCGGCCTGGGTTCAATTCCCAGTCAGGGAGCTACCCACATACCAAAAAGCAAAAACAAACAAACAAACAAACAAAAAAAGAGGCTCGAGCACCAGGAGTGCGACCCCTGGGGCCGCCGTGGGGCTGCCTGCCACCGCAGAGCAGAAAGCCTGCCTCCACATGAGGATCACTTCAGATTTAACAGCATGTTTGCTTCCCCAGATCTCATTCGAGGACGTGGCTGTGGATTTCACGTTGGAGGAGTGGCAGCTGCTTGACCCCACCCAGAAGGGCTTGTACAGGGATGTGATGTTGGAGAACTACAGCAATCTCGTTTTCCTGGGTAAGGACATTCTTTTTATTTTTAGAGGTGAAACCAAGAAGCAGTTTATTAAAAGGAAAGTAAGGTGGAACAAAGAGGTAAAGGAAAATAAGGTGAAAGAAAGATATAATGTACTAAAAGGAAAGTACACTCCTAAGAGGTGGGCTCGAGCAGGAAAACAGCTCCAGAGCCAGGACATTCTTAGCAATACAGGGTGTGCCCCATAACTGGGGCCTCTCAGATCTTTACTGATTTTGGATATTTCATGTGTCAGAGATTCTTTGATTTATATTCTCAACTGAAAGATTTCTATCCACTTGCTTTACTTTATAGCCTTTGTAGTAAAATACTCTTCACATTCAAGAATCCCTCAGCCCAAGCAGTTGTGTCCAGGTCCTGTGTTTACATTAACAGGTGGTCAGATTGTCAAATCTGATGCACTTTTCAAGCTGGAGCAAGAAGAGCCCTGGGTAATCAATGAAGAAATCCCAAGTCAGAGCTTCCCAGGTGAGAAATAAGCACATGTGTGGACTAGGGTGAGAGTTAAATGTCAGCTTTTGATGATACATTGGCACCTTTGAAATACCATTTATAAAACTCTGTTTAATTTCCTGAGTCTTTAGGGTTGACTCGGGACTGGTGAAATAGTTCTTCATGATTTTTCAGGTGCTTGTATCCTGGTCTCCACATTAGGGTGTGTCTATCCTCTTTGAGTGGAGTTGATGAGATGTACCTGCTCCTACCTGTACAGTGCAGAAATGGGTGGCCAGTCATTTAGAACCTTGCTGTCTTAGCCAAGGCTCTTCCCAGCTTCCTCAGTCTCCTCCCTGGACACAGCTGGCAGAGGCAGGCTTCTTTCCTCTATGAAGAATTTGTAAATTTTTCCCATTTTAGGTGACACTGATTACCTTTGCATTTCATTTATTAGTTTTCTTTTCTCCCTCTAGTTTGTAAGATTTCTTTTTTAACTTATTACTGCACATGCCCTTGTCTGACACGAGTGCTTCTTACTGGCATTTTTGCATGTGCTCGAGTTTAACATGGCCAGCATATTTACTGGACAAAAGGTATTGTGAAGAAACCAAAAAAAAAAAAAAAAAAATCTGCATTGGACAGTAGCAGAAGTTTTTGAAACAGCAGTCTTTTTTATTAAATTTTTTTTTTTTTTTACCAAAAATTCAATGTAAACTTGTGCAGGAAGTGGTTATGCCGTGATTACACCCCCAGTGCCTTAAACACCATGAGGAGGGTCTGTCTCCTCCCAGCCTCTGCAGGTGCAGAACGTGGCAGCCAGTTCCAGAGCATCTGTCTGTTACACTAGACGTTTAACTTCTCAAAGCTTCTCATTTGTCCCATCAAATAGTCTGCTGTGTTTAAGACCCCCATTACCTGCTGTGTGACATTTTAACTCCATTTATGTTGGAAGAACCTCATGGTATGGCAACATCTTTTTTTTTTTTTTTTCGTTGGTTCCCTGGCTGGGAATTGAATGCAGATCGCGGTGCTGAGAGTGCAAAGCCTAGCCACTACACCACCAGGGAACTCCCCCAGCAACATCTTAATCCAGTTTTTCCTCTGTGCCCCAAAGTCATGGTTAACTTCTTTGAACTAGTTTCTTCCTCATTGTATTTCATACATTTGTCCTCTGCATATGGGCCTTTGTTTACAGCATGCTGTCCCCATTTAGAACTGTTACTCTGTTTAATTTCAGGTCCTTTTTTACCTCCAGGGAGTGCTCCTTGTCTCCCAGCCTTTTCTGAAATCTCTACCTATTGTATTATAGGAACCCAGAACTGATCTACATTACATGGAATTCCTTGACCAATTAGGCTGTAAAGTTTTTTTTTTTTCCCACACAGAAACATGTCAAGTAACTCCTTCTCTGTTCTCTATGGAGTGTACATGTATGGTATGTAATTATTAAGTACTACATTAATTTGTTGTTGTGGGGCCAGGTAAGGTAAGAACTTTCTTATTCGTCAAATATTTCTTTAGTACAAAGGTTTTATTTCATCTAAACAAGTATTTCAACTTACCTTGGAACATATTTCAAATTACAGACGTCTACGTATAATTCACATGGATTATTAGGTCTGGGTATGTGTGGTTTGGGAAACCTGTGAAGATAGATTTTACGTTCCCTCATTATTTTAGAACAGCTGCTTACTGTATTCTCCTTGGTCTTCTGCTACTAACAAGGCCTGGACACAGGATAATCAGTGGATTACTACTGAATAAGTAAATTAATCATCCTGATATTTGATTGGAAATTGCGCTATTCTTTTTTATCTCATGATCACTGTTCCTTGAGTATATTTCATCTTTCCTTATTTAAGAATGTGTGTTTAGGGAGTTCCCTGGTGATGTAGTGGCTAGGCTTCAGCGCTCTCAACGCCACGGCCTGGGTTCAATTCCCAGCCAGGGAGCTACCCCACCCCCCCCCAAAAAAAAAAACTGTGTTTATAAATATTGGTAATTTAAAAATCTGTTTTCATTTGTGTTAAAAAATTTAGGGAGTCCCCTGATGGTGTAGTAACTAGGCTTCGGTGCTCTCACCATTGCAGCCTGAGTTCGATCCCTGCTCAGGGAACCAAACCCTGCCCCCCACACACACAAAAAATTAATGCCTAGCAAGTAGACATTGTATTTGGGAGATGCTTGGGGGTTGGAGGAGTCGGATCATAGCCTTCATTTTAGAAGTTTTATTTAATAAGTATAGTCATTGGGGGATTTACACAGTATGGTCCATTTTTTCCTTTTTAGAAGAACTCTGGCTAGATAATAATCTCACAATGTGGCACCAGGATAATCAAGACAAGCCTAAAAGTATGGAGAGAGGCCATGAATATGATGTTTGGGGGAAAATATTTCATTCAAGCATTAACTTTGTTCATTTAGGAATGAGACCCCATAAATGTGGCACAACTGAAAAAAGTTTGAAACATCCTTTTGATTTTCTTATCCCGAAAAATAACTGTGGAAGAAATAAACTTCAGCTTAATAAGAAATTGTTATTCTACAGAACCCATTATTCTACATCAAACCAGACAGAATACTGTGATTGCAATAAATGTAGAAAAGCCAGCAGTAAAGAATCATGGCTCATTACCAACCATATAACACATACAGGAGTCTATTTATGCATGGTATGTGGCAAAGTTTTTAACAAGAGGTCACAGCTTATTATACATCACAGAACTCATACAGGAGAGAAACCCTATGGATGCAGTGAATGTGGAAAAGCCTTCTCACAGAAGTCACTGCTTACTATTCATCAGAGGACTCATTCAGGAGAAAAACCGTATGGGTGTGGCGAGTGTCCAAAAGCTTTCAGTAGGAAGTCTCTGCTCATTCTACATCAGCGAACTCATACAGGAGAAAAGCCCTATGGTTGCAGTGAATGTGGGAAAGCCTTCAGCAGGAAGTCACAGCTTAAAAGACACCAGATAACACATACGGTAGAAAAACCTTATGGCTGCAGTCACTGTGGGAAGTCCTTCTCCCAGAAATTAAAGCTCATTACACATCAGAGAACGCACACAGGAGAGAAACCCTATAAATGCAGTGACTGTGGAAAAGCCTTTTTCTGGAAGTCACAGCTCATTACTCACCATAGGACTCACACAGGGAAGAAACCTTATGCATGTAGTGAGTGTAAAAAAGCCTTCAGCAGGAACTCACTGCTCATTAGGCATCAGAGGATTCACACGGGAGAGAAACCCTATGAATGTGGTGCCTGTGGGGAAGCCTTCATCAGAAAACCACAGCTTGTTAGACACCAAATAACTCACACAGGCAAGAAGAACTATCAGTGCAGTGAATGTGAAGAAGCCTTCTTTAAGAAATCAGAGCTAATCAGACATCAAAAACTTCATTTAGGAGAGAAACCCTATGGGTGTGTTGAATGTGGAAAAACCTTCTTTGGGAAGTCACAGCTCCTAACTCATCAGAGAACTCACACTGGTGAGAAACCCTATGAATGCAATGAGTGTGGGAAAGCCTTTACCCAGAAGTCAAGCCTGATATCACATCAGAGAACTCATACAGGCGAGAAGCCCTATGAATGCAGGGAGTGTGGGAAAACCTTCAGTGAGAAGTCAAGTCTCATTCATCATCAGAGAACCCACACTGGAGAAAAGCCATTTGAATGCAGCGAATGTAGGAAAGCTTTTGCCTGGAAACCACAGCTTCTTCGGCATCAGAGAATTCATACCGGGGAGAAACCCTATGTGTGCAGTGACTGTGGGAAAGCCTTCGTTCAGAAAGTGCAGCTCATTAAGCACCAGCGGAATCACACAGGAGAGAAAGCCTATGGATGCAGCGACTGTGCAAAAGCTTTCTTTGAGAAGGCACAGCTGGTTATCCATCAGAGAATTCACACTGGAGAGAGACCCTACAAATGTGGTGAATGTGGCAAGGCTTTCACTAGAAAGTCACATCTTATGAGGCATCAGAGAACTCACACAGGAGATAAATACTATGGGTGTGGTGAGTGTGGAAAAGCCTTCAGCAGGAAGTCACAGCTCATGGCCCATCAGAGGAATCATGTAGTATAGAAACCACATGAGTGTGGTGAGGGTGGACAGTCTGCTAGCAAATGTCGTGCCTCCTGATGCCTCTAAGGACACACACAGGAGAGAAGCCTCATCAGTGCAGTGACTGTTGAAAATTTTATTGGAAAGGTCAGCCTCACTAAGCAATTTAGACAGGAGAAAACTTTTTTTAAGGAGACAATATAAGGGGAGTTCTCTGGTGGTGCAGTCGCTTAAGGCTCCGGTGCTATCAGTGCTGAGGCCTGGGTTCGACTCCCATCTAGAGAGCTACCCACATACAAAAAAAAAGGCAAAAAAGAAAAAAAAAAAAAAGGAGACAATATAAGAAAGCCTTCTCCCACCAGACATAACTTACTATACTTTGATAACTTGCCAGTATTGTGATAGTACAGAATGTTTTCGTCAAAAGTGAAAGCTAATTAAATATTTAGAAGACCTAAACAGGAAATCAACTGTATTGTCAAAACAAGTGAGTGGGCTCTCATTGAGAAAGGATAACTCACAGTACACTAGAGAATACATATGTATGAGCAGAGGAAGTACTGAATGTTAGCGATTTTATATGCAGGAGTAGTCCTAATAATTCAAAGAATTTGCTAAGCATGATCCTATTGAAATAATTCTGTAAAGATGTTGTGCTCATTGTATATAAGTTATTGTTAAAGATAGTCATTTAAAAAATGGCAGATGTGTTTTACATTTGGAGACTTTTCCTTTCTGCCATGATGCTATACCACGGGCCAGACAAACTGTCCTGCCTTAATCAGCTAAAAACTGCACTATATGTGCAAAAGGATAGTTTCAGACATGTGACAAATACAGGGTGTCATACCTGGCAGGAGGTGAACGAAGTGGTGGCTGTTCTCAGGCTACAGTTCAGGGCAGGGAACAGATGTGGCCTTGTTGAATTGAAGGGAACTGCTGAATTTGGCATTTGGGGAGGCCACGGTAGTTAGAATTTGTAGGGAAAAGTACTAGAGAGGAGGGTGCTTCCCAGGGATCTTCGAGGAGTGCCCTCGAGCCTTTTGGCTTGCTACTAATGTGTGTGTGTGTAAAAGGAAACTTCCTGAAACTGAGAAAGGTAGGCTGGAAAGCAGTAGCTGAATGATTCCTGGAACTCAGTGCAGGGCTTAGAATAGTACGTGTTCCCACCAGCCAGAGTGCAAAGAACTTCTAACATGTGGGGCAGCGTGCAGAATTCCCAGAAGACTCTTGCCTTAGTAGTGAGGGGAATTAATCCTAGATTGAAAGCTACTGTGGACCCACAATGTCTGGCGTCCAAAAACTTAAGCAAAGAGGCAAGAAAATGTGACTTGTAACTAGGAGAAAAATCAATCAATAGAAAGAGACCTCGAAAAAAAGACTGAAGTGGTTGGAATTAGCAGACAAAGATGTTCAAATAACTATTATAACCATAGAGGGAAACATGAATTTGATGAAACTTGAAGTGGAAGATACATTTTTAAAAGCCCAAATGGAACATCTCAGGATAAGAACAACATCTTAAATTTTTTTCAAAAAGTGGGTGGAATTAAGAATACATTAAACCAAGAAGAAAAAAAAAATAATGCACTTGAGTAAGAATAAAACTATCCAAACGATGTCCACAGAGAAAAAAGACAGATGGGGGAGAGTAGGGAATGTGACAGTGGTGTAATATACATTTAAGTGGAGGTCCAGAAAAAAGAGAAGGAAGGTGAAAGAATATATTTGAGTAAATAATGGGTGACACTTCTCCACATATGGTAACAAGTATGATTCCACATACTCAACAAGCTCAGAGAACCATGAACAGAAGAAACAAAATCATGCTCATGCACGTTGTGTAAAGTTATGAAAACCAGTGAGAACAATTGTAAATCACCTGGAGAAAAAAAGACCCAAGGCACTCACAGTGCAAAGGGTGACAGCACGCTTCTAGAAGACAATGGGTAACATTTTGAAATTACTGAAAGGGAAAAAAACCCCTGCAACCTAGAGTGCCATTACCCATCAGAAATGTCTTTCAACATGAAAGCAAAAAAACTTTTTCAGAAAAATAAATTCAAAGAGAATTTCTGACATGTAGACCTGCCTGCTTCAGGAGACATTCAAGGGGCAGCAGCAGGAAAATAATGTGAAGTGGAGGTTTCAACCTGCAAGAGGACAGGAAGAGGCCGGGAAATGGTGAGTGGGTAAATACAGAAGGTTTTTTCTCATTTCAGAATCTTTTTAAAAGGTAACTGACTATTTAAAGCCAAAGCAATGACAGTGTATTTGGGGTTAAGATGTATTTAGAAGTAAAGTGTGTAACAACAGTAGCACGTAAGTATGAATCTTTAAAAATCATTGACTAGCCTGCATCGAGTGTCAGAATCCTGTCTCCTTGGGGCTCAGGATGACTTGTGTTTGTAGCAGCTGCACAGTAGGAGTTTCTGTCTTGTGGACCTGGACACCATTTCCTTCTTTCTCTGCTCTGTGCCTCCAGGAGCTGTCCCTCTACCCACTGGTTGGCCAGGGTTTCTCTTAGGTGTTCACAAGGGTGTACTAGAATAAGATGGCAAGTGTGGGGAGAGAGGCTGGAGTCCTCACCACTTCTCCTCCCTCCTCCTCCACCACACAGTGCAGCTCCCCCTGGGCAGCCCGGGTTCGCCTCCGTCTCCTTGTTCCTCAGACGTAAGGGTTATAACTGGCTGCTCCACCATCCCTGGTGAGCTTCCCTAATTCTGAACACACAGCTATAAAGAGTCCCTTTATCGATGTGCTTGAGTTAACATTTAGAGTGTTATCAGTTGTTTTCCTTGGCACGTGCTACCTAACTGGTGAGCACTTAAAATTTTGAGCATCGTGTGTCTCGGGGCATAGACTGACACCTATCAAGATTTCCCACAGTCATGTCAATATTTTGTCTTTGCAGTTTAACAATTCAGTAGGCATTACAACACACATCAGAGTTCCTTTGTTCTCTGCATATACGAATGGCTCAGGAGGTTGTTGCCCTCTGCTACACAGGCAAGTGTTCTTGCATTATTACTAACCCTTTTTCAATAAGAAAACCAAAAACATTTACAAAGTCTCGTGCTACCTCTGGGTTAGCCAAACAACTTAAAGCATTTATGTTATTTACATTAAACGTGTGGACAAGAAAAAAATGATAACCCATCAGTAAGTGAAAAAAGGAGTGACAGACCATAGTCCAAGAAGGCTCATGTTCATAGATGGTGCTGTGCGGATCAAATATCCTCAATCCACAATCTCCGGTTTTTAATTATGTGTAATTCATGTAATCTGTAACCAGAGACAAGATCTTTCATTTCAGTAGTCAAAATTACTACAGAGAACCTCTTCAAAGGCTCCACAGCAGTTCCCATCACAAACTATGCCAGAAAGAGGATCAGCTTTTCTAAGATGAAACCAGAGTTGCTTCGCTCATAATCTCATGAAGCTTAAGTTAGGTTGAAATAGACTCTCAAAGAGGCCCAGTGCAGACAGCACCATCCTGCCAGTTGTCACTTGTCAACTCTCCTAGCAGTTTCAGCTTTCTGGATCTTCTGTGACCCAGTGGTTCTCTCCTGCTGGCAATCAAACCTCACCAAAGAGAGAAAATTGCCCTGGGCCACACAGCAGTATCTCCTCTTCTGGTTGGATTTGCATTTCAATCTGCATTTTGAAGGAGCTTTTTCATGGAGGCTTTCCATTTTGTGTTAACTCCTGGAGGCACCAAACACGATGTGGTCTGTTAATGATATTGTGTTCACTCTGGTCCTGTCTTGAAGGAATTAGCTAGCAAATGAAGTGAGTGTTTGAGACTTGGGCATAGTGACAATATCCACAGTGGGTTCTCTGTGCTGAGCGTGCGCGGTCTGTGTGCTACTAAAACGGTTTCCACCATCGGGGCACTCCCTGCCCGCTGTAGAAGTAGTCACTGCTGAGATGGGAGGAAGAGAGAAATGCAAGTGATGTTTGTAATTTGAGGTTCTCGTTGAAAGCATTCTATCATTAACGTTATTTATTTCTTAAAAAGTCAAGGTCATGCTTGAAGGGCACAAGCACGTTATGTGCATTTATCCTACTGTGTATAACATGTTTGTATGAAGCAAAATGTGTCAAGCCATTATGATGTCTGAGGTCTGGGGCCAGCCATGCGTCCTGTGCGAGGATGGGGAAATAGCTAATGATAAAACTCAGGCTGTCACTGCTCCTTCTGTGACGCACCGTCTCTGTGCTCCTGATGTTTGTTCCTACTGACCGGCGTGTGCCAGCCCAGACAGGCTGCTGACACTTCCCTTTGTGCTGTGTTTGAAAAGAAAACCTCTTGTACCCATATGTTTACTGAGTAAACTGTCATGAGTTGATAAGTGTTGAGTGTCATCACTGGGGACACTGAACTCTGGCTTCCACTCCAGCTAGGTCTCCAAACCGCATCTGAACAACACACGAGCACCTAAGACACAAAGCGAATGCTGCCTCTCAATGCAGTTGCTGGCAGCACTGAACCCTTCGCTCACCTGCTTGGAGTCTGGGATCTGCGGGGAGGGAAGCTGGGGACTCTAGTTGAGGCTTTTAAGAGTAGAATACTCATAGCTCAGCCAGTCCAAGAACATAACTTCCAAGGACAGAAGAGATGAACAGCTTGTGAGGCTTACCTGTGTCTGCCCTGGCCTTCTGAAGAGCAGGGTCTGGCGGGGACCAGAGACAGTTCAAGTCGGGAACGCATCGATGTCACCTAATCCAACCCCCGTCCATCAGATGGCCAGTATCTTGCCAAGATCACAGTGGCAGTGCTAAGGCTGGAGTCCACATCCCCATGCCCAGTGCTCTGCCCAGGGGACATGACTGTCCTTGGTTTCCTTTCCTGGCCTCATGCCTTGCACCCCCCGCCCCCCGCCCCAGTACCATCAGGTCCCTGCCTTGGTTACTGCCTGACTGTGGGTGTTAAACTGCACACTTTTGCCTCAAGAGAGTTTCCCATGGAAGGAACGAGACATGCTTGTTAATGCAGTAGGAGCTGTTGGGGGTACTTGCGCCAGGTAAACTCTGCTCAGTGTATTACGTGTTTTTTGACTGTTTAGCTCCTGTCTCACTCTAAGGTACTTTGGCATACCAAGGTCACTCAGCTACCAGGTGCAGATTTGGGTTTGAACCCCTTTATCTCCTAGAAACAAAGTGCTTTTTATGATACCCATGTTATCGCTGTATACATACCTGCTTAAAACAGTGCACTTCTTCAAGTCGCTCAAAATCCTTACACATTTCACAGACTAAAGCCAGAAAGGCTGAGGGTCTAAAACCGTCAGCAGCTCAAGAGCCGTACCTCATTTGCACCATTAGCCATTTTACTACTGTGTCATTTTTGACAAATTAAGCTTTTGGGGGTCCCAGTTTCTCAATCTGAAAAATTAAAATGGGGCTGTAGTGGTCTTACAAGATATTGTCTATCCATCCTGTTCCTGGGGGCTAGGAGTCCTGGCCTGCCCTTCCTGACTGGAAGTGCCACTGTGACCTAGTGACCAAAGTCATGGGTTTGGGATTAAGACCATGTAACTGGGTGCTGGGGAAGTGGCCTCTCTTAGTGTTTGAAAACTACAAAGCACAGCTGCTCTTGCCTGTCCTCCCACTCATGGGGACAACCATGTTGTCAGGATGAAGTGTTCCGATACTTTAATGACGAGAATGCAGCAGAGAGTGAGTAGGTAGAACACAAGTCCCATGATGTTATTTGAAGTATGATCCATGTATCCCTGAGGTTATCTCCACCTTTAAATTTTGTATTATTTCCTAATTTTCTTTTCTGCTTTGGTTGCAATCTTTCTTTTGCAATTAAGAGTTTTGAATAAAGAGATATGACACCTGCCTCAGCTATTTCCAAAGTTCTTCATAAGACCAAACTAAAAAACAAATAGTACACAGGCCTCTTTTGTTTTTGTTTTGTTTGTTTGTTTTTTTATTGTGCTAACATATATAGAGCATAAAATGTACCATCTGAACTATCTTTAAGTGAACAGATCAGTGGTATTATAATGTGCAAACATCACCAACCGTCCATCTCCAGAACTTTTCATCATGCAAAACTGAAATGATACTCATTAAACGAGAACTCCCCTGGCCCCCCTACCGCAGTCCCTGGTTCCCACCACATGCTGTGACCACAGGTAATGTGGGTCACAGCCTTGCAGGGGGACCTCACTGCCTATGGGAACGAGTTCATGCTTGGTACTCTGATGGGGTCCTTTCTTTTCCATGCCTGCATTTCCTGGCTTCAGATGCTTTCTGCAAGCAGTTAATCCTTCTGAAGATGCAGATGATATTTTTCTTAAGAAACTGTCCTTTTTACTTTAAATGTGCGTTTTCTGAATCTGACTGAAGGTTTGGAAGGGTGTCTACAAAATGGAGTCCGTGTATGGACATTTTGGGCCGATCCCCATCTGACACCAGCTATACCATCCACAGTGCAATGTGTGCTGTGCCCACAATCTCCATGAGATGCATCTCATGAGAACAGAACTGGGATCCATGGGAAATCCTGAGACTCAGCCTTTTCTCCCCGAGATAGTGCTGACTTCCATTGCTCTTCTTTGAGATACATGTCACTCACTCAAGCCCTCAAAAGGAGCTCAATGAATAGGATTATGGTTCCTTCTCCAGAGTTACAGAAGGACCTCTATTGGTGGAAGCAGAATTTGTGGAAAGACCAGTGGCCTCAATTTCAACCATTTTATGTGGACCTTTTCATTAAATAAAAGATGTATCTGAGTAGAGAGCATATTTGTAGGAGAGTTCACAAACTTTTTTCTCAAGTGCACAAAGGATCATCACAACTAGCCACTCCTCCATTCTCAGTTCTGTTTATCATGGTGTCTTTAGGGGACCAAGTAAGGAATGAGACCTTTGGGTTTCTCCTTTGTTCAAGATAAAGTTCATCTTATTTAGTTCTGTACTACATTAAGCATTAGTCATGTAGCATTTATCTGGCATGGATGCCTGTTAACTGAGAGTGTACATTTATTTATCCAGCATTTAATCCTCACAGGTGCTGGTTAAATGAGTGTCTACTTATTATTATGCTCAGAAAGTAGGTATAAACTGAGACCACCTAGAGCACAATGGGGCATATGGTCACCCTAGTTAACACGTAGTTTCTTACCTCTCACAAGGACCAAATTTGGACTTCCTACATCTCAAAGAACTGAGTGTCACATAAAGGGTGTCACCGTTTGATTATCTCTGCCTTTGGATAATGACCAGTTCCTTTGATTTCTTCTTGCAGTATACATCTAGTGAGCTGGCTTCTTTCCTTGTTGAGTTAATCCATCCCTCACCTTGTTTTCATTGACTTCTGCAATGCACTCTTTTGGAGGTTCCTAAGTTGAAGATTCAGTTAAATACACTGAGTTATTATTTGAATAATTTGTGAACAGAGCCTTAAGAGTAAAATATATAAATGTGATACATACACACACGAATATTGCTCAGCCATGAAATGAAGAATGAAATCTTGCCATGTACAACAATATGGATGGACCTTGAGGGCATTATGCTAAGTGAAATGAGTCAGAGAAAGCAAATATCATATGTGTAATCGTGACACTTCTTCCCTAAATACTTCAGTACTATCTCTTAAAAAAGATTTTCCTGTATAACCACAATATTTTGACCACACCCAAGAATATCAACAATGATCTCATCCAATAGCCAATAGCATTTTTCAAGAAGAAATTACTCTTGTAAAGAATAATCACTGAGGGAGTTCCCTGATGGTGTAGTGGCTTAGGGCTTAGGTGGTGGCGCTGTTGGCACTGCGGCCTGGGTTCGATTCCCGGTCAGGGAGCTACCCACATACCAAAAAAAAAAAAAAAAAAAAGAATAATCACTGAACACCTAGGATGCAACCTGGAAGGTCTGTAGTTAAATACTTAGTATTCTATAGTAGTTTTCTTGTGAGATGCAACAAAACAAATGGCTCCCTTCCTTATGAAAGAAAAACGAAAAAATTTCACCATAAAATCCTAAGAGTATTGACCTGAAATTACGGTAACTGTAGCTCTGTGTGGAGTTATAGCAATGGGGTAGAAATGTATCTTAAGATTTAACACGGCTCTTCATTTCTCCCTGGAATCCGTTAGCATTGTTGAAACTCACGTGCATCTGCGCACTTCTAAGGCGGCTTTGAGAGTTTGTCTTAGTGCCCAGTCCACATGTTACCCCGTCCCTTTTGCCCCGACTTAATATGGCGCCGACCACCGCTACTCCCGAGATGCTCGAAGAGGTAGACGTCCCGGCCAGCATCAAAGATGGCGTCGAGGACCGCAGCCTCCCAACTGCGCACGCTCCGCTGGCCCCCACGCGCTGGTCGCTCTCGTTTCCTTCTAGCCGCGGTGCTCGATGGGTGCCACCGCTAGCCAATCGCAGGGCGCGGATGCTGTTGGCCCCGCCCGGCGGATCAGCTGGGGGATCCGCGATGTCTGTTGACAGCGGCGGCGGCGCGGCCGGTTCCGGGTTCGGCGCGGGGCGCGGGGTGAGCCGGGCGGGGCGCGGGAGGAGGCGTGCAGCCCGCCCCGGCGGCCGCGGGGCGGAGCCGCGGGCCGCAGTCTGTCCCTTGCGGTCAGTCTCACTCCACGTTTCCGGATCTCGTCCTATGTGAATCCGATGGAGCAGTCCAGGGAAAGCGAGCAGCCGCCGCAGCCGCAGCCGTGGGGGAGACTCCTACGTCTGGGCGCCGGGGAGGGCGAGCCGCACGTTCTCCTGAGGAAACCGGAGTGGACCATCGGGCGGAGGAGAGGTGCGGGGCGCGGCCGGGACCGGGGACCGGGCTGGGGGTCAGGGACCGGAGCTGGGCGAGCCGCGGGAGGCCCCTGGGTGGGGCGCGCTGTGCTATCCAGTTTTTCCGGTGGGACGGACTCTCCCGCGAGCTGCCATTTACTCACTTGTGGGCGCCCCCAGTCACTTCCGGGTGCTTGATGCAGATTGTTGAACACTCCTGACAACTTTATGAGGGAGGTGCACTGATTCATCCCCTGGTGTGCGACCTTCTCATATTCTCTCCACGAAGTATCTTCTCTGGGATGAAATCAGAAACCAGGAAGAGAAGGATCCCCGGAAAATTCACAGATAATGTGGAAATTTAAATAACACACTCTTAACCAAAGAAGCCATTACGAGGAAAATTAGAAAATACCCTAAGATATGAAAATATACCAGAACTTACGGAGTGCAACTAAAGCAGTGCGTAGAGGGAAATTTATAGCTGCCAGAAGGAGCATTTAAAAAAGACCTCAAGTCCCAGGTCCTACGGCCATTCCAATGTTTGTTGGTTCAGGTAATCTGGGCAGCTCCTGAGAGAAAGTGCCCTCACCCTCCACATTTACTGCCTCTGAAGTCCTTAGCCACCACCAGGTCATTTGACCTTGTAGCTTCCCTACAGGGAGGGAGAGTTGTGCACTGGTCAGGCCAAAAATACATATATTTAGTTTTACTGAAAGTAAATGATCACTCTCACTGTATATTTTAAAAGAGAGAGAATGAGAAAGATTACTGTTTAAAAGCAAATGTTTTTGGTTTAATTTTACCCTTACAATGACTGGCACCTGTTTTCAGGGTTTTTTTCTTATTTATATATTTTTTATTTTGGCAGTCTTAAATCCCAATATCAAGTTTTTTATTTTTGTTTTTTTGTTTTTGTTTGTTTTTACAACTTTGAAAGTGCTTACATATCGTTAGGAACTTTTAAATATGAATTAATTGTCTTTAATTGGTGTAATAAGTTTGGTGAAGAGCAGAAGCCCTGGAGACACACTGCCTGGGTTTCCAACTTGGCACCATCGTGTCATTTGCTGTGAGCTAGCAACTTACCTTTCTGTGTCTTGGTACCTGCTTCAGAAAGTCATTGTGAAGGTTAAATGAGATCATCTATGTGAAATTAGAAGCAGCCTGACTTAAAATTAGCACTTAATGTTAGCCATTATTACAATAACACAACATTATAATAACATCATTGTACATGTTACTACGAGGGACAAAATCGTGTTGTTGGGTTCATCTGCTTCTTAATAGAAGTTTTTTCTATGAATGTATTAACATTTCCAGGAAAATGTAATGGTTGCTGTCTCAGTCTGTTCAGGTGGTCATAACAAAATACCAGTGACCAGGAAGCTTAAATAACAGAAATTTATTTCTCACAGTTCTGGAGTCTAGGAAGTCCAAGATTAAGTTTGCCAGTCGATTTGTTTCCCAGTGAGAGCCCTCTTCCTGGCTTGCTGTCTTCTTGCTGTGTCCTCACATGCCGGACAGAGGGAGCTCTGCTGTCGCTTCCTCTTGCAAGGGCACCAGCCCTCTCAGATTAGGGCACCACTCCAGTGATGTCATTAAGCTTTATTACCTCCTCACAGGCTGTATCTCTAAGTGCAATCACATTGGGGGTTTGGGTCTCAACACATGAGGATTGGGGATATAAAAACATTCCGTGAGAGTTGTACAACCTCATTATATTTACTGTAGAATGATTACACACCTGCTATGTACAAGACAGATTTGTAGGGAAAGGAAGAACTGAGGAGATGTGTCGCCTCACCTTCTGAAAGAGCTCCCCATTCTTGGGGAGTGCCAGAAGTGTGCACCAACAGTGCTTAACCAGCTCAACAACAGGCAGGGCAAGAACAGAACTTTAGCACAAAACATTTCAGTTCCAAGTTGGAATGCTGATCTTCTGGTGTGAAGAAGCCTCTTAAAAACCCACTCCAGTGATAGTGTGATGGGTGCTGGGTCTTCGCCTTGCGGATACTCCTGGTAGTTATGTTTAGTGTACTGGGCAGATTGCAGGTGACGTTCACCTTCGATAAATAGAGCAAAGCACTTCCATCATGTGAAATGTTGGTACAAATGAGATTTCTAATACTTCAGGTTTATGGAGGCGTAGTTCACAAATGGTAAAACTCACCCCTTTTATTCTTTTATTTATTTATTTATTTTTTATTGTTTTGTTTTTTTTCTTTTTGGCATGTGGGTAGCTCCCTGGCTGGGAATCGAACCCAGGCCACAGCACCGACAGCGCCATGGCCTAAGCCTTAAGCCACTACACCATCAGGGAATTCCCATCACCCCTTTTAGGTGTTCAGTAAGTTTCAAGAAATGGAACCACCACTACAGTCAAAATGTAAAACATTTCCATCAGCCCTGAAGGTTCCTGGGTGGACTTTTGGAATCACTCCCTTTCCCTCAACCCCAGCCACTGGCAGTCACCCGTCTGATTGCTATCCCTGTAGTTCTGCCTTTTCCAGAAAGTCATCTAAGTGGAATCACGCAGTATTCCACCACAGTCCTTTGTGTCTGGCTTCGTTCTCTTGGCCTAATGCTTTGGAGACCCAGCCTTTGCTGTTGTATGTATTAGTAGTTTGCTCCTTTCCGTTGCTGAGCTGTATTTCACTGTTTAGATGCACAACTGTGTATTAATTCACCAGTTAATAGACACTTGTGGTTATTAAAAATAAAGCCACTACAAGCCTTAGTGGCTATAGTATATGAACCTATTCATAAACACATTAGTGATTAGATGTTTAAAACCTCCTGAAGCTTTTATTCTTTTGATTTAAGGAGAGAACAAAGTATTTGAGAATCTACTCCTTGCACGTAATGAGGACGTATTCACTGTATTTACCTAGATGCATCTCCCTTCTGTTTCAGATTTTCTTTAATGCCTCTGACAATTTTTTCAGTCATATATTCTGACTTGGTTATTGCTTCATTTTTGTATGATTATGAACCTTTGGGTTACACAGAGAAGAAATTAAAGACTAAGTTAAGACAGTGAAGAATTAGGTAACTTTTAGTAAACCCCTTAGTTACTTTTAAGGTCCACAGTATTTATTAGACTAGCTGCATATGTGTGCAAATTGTAAAATTGTCACCAGGAAGCTGTGGATGTGTAGCCAGAGGTGTTGATGGGGTATCTTCTAGGTAATGGGGAATCGGAAAAGTCCCTTTGGCTTAACTCTAAAATCCTTTTTAAGAGTTTCTTTGTGCCTTGTTTTATTAGGTGGTGCCTTCTTAAGTGCATCCAATGTGGGTCACATGCTTTGGATGATACTGTCATGGTACCCACAGTCATATCCAGTATGTTCCCTTTTCTGTTTTAGGTTGTGACCTTTCATTCCCCGGCAATAAACTGGTCTCTGGAGATCACTGTAAAATTATAGTGGATGAAAAATCTGGTCAGGTATCGCTGGAAGATACCAGGTAAGCTCTTTCTGGACTTCTTGTCTGTTTCCTCTTATAGCTTCAGAAACCGACTTTAACTGGTGACCACGGAGGAGAAACGAGGGTTGCTTTTCTGTATTGCAGGTCGGTGGGGTCCTCGAGGTATTGGGAAGTATATTGTCTGTCTCCAGGATGGGATGCTCAGTGACACATGGGTGTCTTCTTGACTGTATTCAGGTGAAAACAAAAATATCTCAGAAATGAGACTTAAAGACAGTGATAAATTTTTGGTTCTTGCAAACCTACTTAAGTTAGACTTTGTTTACCAAACCAAAAAATACCTTTCTTTCTTTTTTATTCTTTTTTTTTTTTTTTTTTTGCTTTTTGGTATGTGGGTAGCTCCCTGGCTGGGAAATGAACCCAGGCCGCAGCGCTGACAGCACCAGCGCCGAAGCCTTAAGCCGCTACACCATCAGGGAACTCCTCTTTTTTATTCTTATATAACAAAAGTAGTATATAAAAGTGGAAGCTTTCCAAAATCCATTAAATCCCAGTCACCCATTAAAAATACATACTGTGTCCAGAGGGCGCCAAAAAGATCTATCCACATTTTAAGGAAGGAAAAAACTGTATTGAAATTGTAATACTCAGTGTATACTGATAACAAAAGATGAATACAAGTCATGTTTAACTTCCAAAGACAAGAGGTGCTCACAGTGGTGACCATTAGCATCCAGACACTTCTGATGATGGCTAACTACTGCTTAAGCAACGCTGACCAAAGTACCCACTTGTGTCACTGCGCATGCCGTTTCAGTTTCTTCCCAAGTACCTCCAGTGTTGCCGGTTTTCTATGGGACACCACATCCTCTAAGGTCACCCATGGGTAGAAGTCAAGGGGTGTTAAGTCAGGAGAATGTGGGGGAAATTCAAACAATGTCCTTGAATTTCAAATACCACTGCAAAATGGTGTTGTGCTACTGGAATGACAACTGTGCTTCTGCCATTGTCTGTGACTGTCCTGCCTGTAGCACGGTGACGCTAGCGTCCATTCGATTAACGCCATCTTTTGAGCGAACATCATGCCACACATTGCTACTATAATCCAAATTCAACTTTGAAAAGTAATATGTAGATAACATCGTCTAAAATGTGTTACACATTTTTTTGGCACCCAGGTACATTTATTTTTTATTAATGGGATTTTACTTTGTGTGCTATTGTTTTATCTGCTTTTTTCACTTAAATATCTAGTGATTGCCTGATACATCAGTACGTCTAAATTCACCTTATCTTTGTCATTATTGTTATGTAATAACTTATCGTTTTCTTTATTGATGGAAATTTATCGTTTTCAGGTTTGGTTTTTTTTGTTGTTGTTGTTGTTCGTTTGTTGTTTTTTTTTTTGTATGTGGGTAGTTTCCTGGCTGGGAATCGAACCCAGTCCGCAGCGCTGACAGCGCCAGCAACGAAGCCTTAAGCCACTGCACCACCAGGGAACTCCTCATTTTCAGTTTTCTTAGAAATGACAGTGTGGTGACTTTCCTCCAAAACTCTTGGTATTCATGTGTGATTATTTTCTTGGGGTAAATTTGTAGGGCAGGATGCCGCGGGGGCTGGAGAGAGAGGCCAGGGTCATGGCACAGTGCTGTAGGGGTTGGAGAGAGGGGCTGGGGTCACGGTGCAGTGCTGCGTGGGCCGGAGAGAGAGGCTGGGGTCATGGCGCAGTACCACGGGGCCAGGCGCAAGGGGCCACCACAAGGCAGACAAGAGGAGGACGTGCTGTTAGATGGCAGCACTGCACAAGACTGGTTGCTAGCTGGGCCGTGAGTCGGGGCAGCAGGGCAGCTTCTCCAGAGATTTATGAGGCAGCACTTGGATGTGCCTTGTTACGTACTTACGTTAGTCCTTTGAGTATTTGATTGCTTTCAAGGCTGCTGTGTTTTTTTTGATGTGTGATTGACATACACTGTCCTGTTCATTTCAGGTATGTGTCATAGTGATTTGAGTTTATATACACTACAAGTTAGGTCTGGTTTCCGTCCTGCTACCATGCAGACATCACAGTGTTGTTGACTGTTCCCTGTGCTGTACGTTACATCCCCTGGACTTGCTGATGTCCTAACTGGAAGTCTGTGCCTCTTAACCCCCTTCATCCATCTCACCTCCTCCCCACCGCTTCCCACTCTGGTAGTGATCTTTGTGTTCCCTGTGTCTGTGGGTATGTTTCCGTTTGTTTCCTTTTTTGGGTGCATGTAAGTGAAACCATACAGTGTTTTTCTCTGTGTGACTTACCTCACAGCACAGTGCCCTCTAGGCCCATACATGCTGTCACACATGGTAAGATTTCCTTCTCTTTCTGGCCAAGTAATACCCACTGTGTACATACCCCGCCTCTACCCAGTCGTCTATCGATGGACTCTTCGCCTGCTTCCGCATCTTGGTTATGGGACACAGTGCTGCAGCAAACATGGGGGTGCAGGCACCAAAGTGGTAATAATGAGCTGCTCTCCTAGGCATGGTAGAAAGAGAACTTTTTAAGCCCAAGTATTTTACGTGGGCTAAATCACATTTCTTTCTCCCCCACAGCACCAATGGAACAGTAATTAACAAGCTGAAGACTGTGAAGAAGCAGACCTGCCGTTTGCAGACCGGTGATGTCATCTATTTGGTGTACAGGAAGACTGAGCCAGAGCAGAGTGAGAGACAGAGGGCCTCCTGGGGGGCGGGGGGGGGGGGCGGGCATACGCGTGGTGAACTGGCGGTCCTCTGCAGAGCCCCCTTGCGTGGTTCCTGTGGGAGCATTAGTGTTAGTGTTGGCGACGTTCCCCTAACTGTTTATGTAGATTCTTGGGGTGAGTAGTGTCTGTTGAAGAATGAGACTGTTGACCTGCTGTCTGAGCCCGGGCATTCTTCAGAAACAGCACGGTGGTCACATGGCAGCCATGAACCTGACATGGCAGCCCCCCACCCCCACCCCCACCAAGGTGGATGGGGATGGGTGAGGTTACGCAGGGGAAGGAATCTGAGTTGTGGGGAATTAGATCCAGAATAGGGGACTGTAGGCCACTGAGGGCTCTGCCTTGGGAGACCTCCCAGGGGACAGCGAAGGTGAGACTGGGCTCCTCTGGGGCTTCTCCAGCTCCGAGTGTCTGTCTGTCTATGGAGGGAGAATGATGTAGGACAAGGAGAGTTGGGGACTCCCTTGAAGGTTAGCCCCAAAATAGGAAGAAGGCGGCAGATACCCTTGAGGTGTCTGAGGCATCATGGATGCCAGTCCCTGGCTGCACAGAGGGATCCTGTGTCCGCCCCTTTGGTAGTTTGAAATGACAGGAAGGTGTGGACTTTTCACTGGTCAGGCTCTCCCTTCCCCTGTTCTGCCTCCTGACTGCATTTCCTGAGGCTATTTACTGTACAAGCTGCTCCGACATTGTGGGTCATTGGTTTGAAAATCCGCCAATGTCGTTAGGGTTGAGGAAGGGGCTGTGGGTGCACGCTTGGGCCGCCCCCGCTCTGATTGCGTCCCTGTCCTCAGATGTGGCGTACCTCTACGAGGCTTTAAATGAGACGCGAAGCACGACGCAAGACTCCTCTGGTAAGTGAGCTCGCGGCAGAGGCCGGGCCCTGTCCAGGCTGCTGGGGCTTCGAGGAACGCCTTCCAGGGCCTCCCGGGCCTGGACCGTGCTCCTTCTCTGCTTACAGAAGCCAATAAAGAAAACGTGTTCCACATGGCCCAAGGTGCCGCAGGCCCAGGGCGAGGTGACAGTCCCCCGGCCCTGCCATCTTCGCCCACCACTGTGGTGGGCTTCGAGGAACCACAGCCCTCAACATCCATGTCGGACATCTCCCCCACGGCCTCTGCCTCTTCTGCGGAGCCCACCGCAGGACAGGCGCCTCCCTCCAGCTCCGGTGAGACAGGGACCGCGGGTGCTAGCGGCGTTGCCTTCTGCTCACTAATGTTGACCAGAGACGGACAAGCCACTCGGGATGCAGAGGTGGCCTCGGGTGCTCAGTAGGGTTTCTGTAGTAGTCGGTGTTCTTCCAGCCCCACGAGGAATGCTGAAGGTCAGAGACTACAGTACCGTAATATTTCACGATTCACAGTCATCGGGGTATCATCCACATGCCGTCAGAAGCACCTGGCAGCCTCCAGTCTGCCCCGGGTCTCTGGGTTTGCCTGTTCTGGATGTTCCGTTACGTGGGATCCCGTGTTGTGTGGCCTTTTGTCTCTGGCTGCTTTCACTCAGCATCGTGTTTGCAAGACTTGTGTAGAGTCCGTGTCATTTAAAACCAGTTTTACATGCACTGGTCCATGCAGCAGAATTCCTTCTCTTCCTCCTGATTTCCGGAACGAAGGCACACCTGCAGTGCTTCCTTGCGGTGCTGTGACAGCCTAGAATGTGTGCGCGTGTTTCCTTAGTTGGATCACACTATACATAGTAACTTCTTAGTTTACTTTCTTAGCTGTTCTATATTTTTCTTCCAGACTATCTTTGGAATTACCTTTTTAACACATTTCATACTACTCACGAATTTTCTCGTGCTTTGTGCACCTAAAGTGAATTATGATCTGTAGTTAAAATGATTTAAATAACGTGCAGTTTGCCCCAAAACGTGCAATCCCTGTCGTATGTTTTAGAGATTTCTATGCGGTACGCAATGTGTTAAGTTGAAAAAAGTCTTTGAGATTTTGATTTGGGGAGAATTGACGTTTTTATAACACCCAGAAAAAATGGTATATTTTCCTGTTTGCTAAGCTCGTTGGTGTTTTTTAGTAGTTTTATAGCCTTCTTCACTTAGTCCTCTGATGGGTCCTGTTTATCCCTAGCATGCTTGTGCTCTCATTCTCATAGACCAGCCTGCACGTGTTTGGTGGGTGGAGACCCTCTTCAATCTCAGCGGTGTGTTTGGGTATGAGAAACAGAGTACCTTGCTCCTAGGGCAGATCTGGAGATACAAAGCTCAGCACCAGCTCATCAGCTCAGCATGTCACCAGACACGTGCCATCCATGGCGTGTTGCCTCTTTGTCCTCTTGCTGTTTGTGTTGTGATTGCAAGGTAGCTGCCGGAGCTCCAGCCTTCACAGCCACATTCAAAGGCAGGAGCAGGCAGAACCTCTGTGACAAGGCCCTTTGTTTCACATGGCTCTCTCTCTCGCTCACCAGCAGCAAGGAACTCTTTCCGACCCGTCAGCTGTGCTGCTGCAGCACCATCACTTTGTGTCTGTTCTGGTGGGACTTGGGGACAAAGGGGTAGTAAACGCAGGGATTTGATGTGCCTTCTTGAGACCGCAGGTCCTCTCCCACGGCGTGTGAACCTTTTTCCATTTTTGTGGGTTTATTACTTGCCAGTACTGTCACTCCACCTCTCCTGTTTGTTGTCCCACCATCTTCCTTCCCCAGAGGCCCTGTTACCCAGCCTGCTCCTCAGCAGCAGCACGCTATAAGCAGCATACGTCACTCTTTCCCCGATCTGTGACACCCCTGCTAGCTAAAGAATAACATTCTGATGTGCTGTTGTGGTTTTCAGGGCTCACATGAGAGGCCGTGGTACTCTCACTAGCGATGCTTAGTACACAAAAGGCTGTGGGCAGTAAGCGTGCCCCCAGCTCACCGAGCACAGTGATGGGCACGAAAGCCTTAGGAAATGTGAGTTGCGTGAATGAGTATTTCCAGTAGCACGTCCTCTGAAAGCATGGCGCCGGGCACTCCTGCCCCTGGTTGTCATCGGCGGCGCTCCCCGCTTCCCAGGTGGGCGGGGTCAGAACCTCCCCACTTGTGTCTCTCACAGCCTCCACAGGTGCCGGCGTCTCCACAAAAGGCTATGGTCTGTCCGTGACAAGGGATGAGGTCTCCAGCGTCCCTTCAGCTCTCCCGGACACGCAGGGTGCACCCTCTCCCCTGTCGGAACCACAGGATGAGGAGGACTCGGAGCCAGTTCACAAGCGAATGAGGGGAGGTGAGCCCTGCTGGTCCCCTGGGCCCATGCGCCGTCCAACCTCCTGCTCGGGCCGCTCCTGCCGCTCAGGAGTGCACTTTCCCTTTTAATAAACTGTCTCTCTCTTTCACTTATTTCCCTTTTAATAAACTGGTCTCACCTCTAAAAATAAGTGAATGAATGAGTGAATGAATGATTAGCAACACCTGAGCATTATACCAAGCACACACCAGCAGAAGAAAAGAAAAATGTAAAGCTCCTGGTAATATCTGAGAGTCTGTACTTTCTAGAACCTTCCTGTCTATACAAGTCATGGTTTTTTGTTTGTTTAAACAAAAATGGTATTATACACAAATTCAGTTTGACAGCTGGCCTGTATCGCTTGAACATCTTTTTTCATGTCATTAATTATCCTTTTTCTGTTTATTGTTAAATTTCTTTGGGTGACGTTAGTTTGTAAAAATGACCTAGGTGCCAGGTGCACAGTCCTCCAGTGCATTGTCTGTGTGCTGCATTGTGTGTTCACCCCGCAGCATCAGTTCTCTTTCCATCACCATGTATTTGAGTCCCCCTCCCTTCCTACCCCCTCCCCCCCTACCCTCAGGTAACCACTAAACTACTGACTGTTTTTCCCCGAGGGTTTTTTTCCTTTGTTGCTTTCAGTTTTATGTTTCACATATGAGCGGAGTCATAGGGTTCTTGGATTTTTCTGTCTGGCTTATTTTGCTCAGCGTGCTGATCTCAAGGTCCATGCATGTTGTCTCATCTTTTCTTATGTCTGAGTAACTCTTCTTCTAAGACAAAGCTTTAGTGCCCAGGAACATGAGACCTGTTAGGGGCCTTCTTACCAACGCCCTTTGAAACACCAGCACTGGCAGGACTATGTCTTCTGTCTGCAAGTTAAAGCATTCCCAAGGGACTGGGCATATGTTTCCTCCTTGATTGTGATGGGTCAGAACGCATCCCTTTCTCTTGCAGAAGGGGAGCCCGACCTGAACCTGCGTTTGTGGGTCACAGACCAGTGTGACAGCCAGCCCGCCCCTGAGGGTGTCCGCGCTCCAGCCATGAAGCCAGACAAGATGGAGGAGACGCTCACATGCATCATCTGCCAGGACCTGCTGCATGACTGCGTGAGGTGTGCACACTGTGTGGGACACGGGGGACAGACGCAGTGTAACTGGGACCCATGTGCCCTGGGGTCTTCTGGGGCTGGGGTCCGAGGGCTGCTTGCTGCTGGGCAAGTGAGTGTGGCCATCTGAGACCCATGCCTGCCCGCAGCCTGCAACCCTGCATGCACACCTTCTGCGCGGCCTGCTACTCGGGTTGGATGGAGCGCTCCTCGCTGTGCCCCACGTGCCGGTGCCCGGTGGAGCGCATCTGCAAGAACCACATTCTCAACAACCTGGTGGAGGCCTACCTGCTCCAGCACCCAGGCAAGTGGGCTGCCATCCGGCTCCTGTGCCGTGCGTGTCCCAGGGCACCGTCCTCAGCAGGTCTGTGTGCTTTGAATTGCAGACAAGAGTCGCAGTGAGGAAGACATGCGGGGCATGGCCGCAAGGAACAAGATCACCCAGGACATGCTGCAGCCCCGAGTCAGGCGGTCTTTCTCCGATGAGGAGGCCAGTTCGGAGGATTTGCTGGAGCTGTCGGATGTGGACAGTGAGTCGTCGGATGTCAGGTGAGCCCCTGGAGGTCTGCAGCTTATCTGGTGATCAGGCCATCCTACGGCATACGATGCACCATTTGTCCCTTGTCAGAGTATTGCAGAAAAGCCACAGTCACCGGGCTGAGAGGGTGTGGTCCAGGGAGACCTTATTTTCTCTGCTGTAGAATGCCGATGCCTCCTGACTCAGAACTCAGGGCCTGAATTTTGAGTCAGGCCATGTTTAAAAAGACAACAGTCCCTTCATACCTCCAAATGCGTCTGTTTCGCAAAACGTGACAAATAACTCCCAGGCAAAAAGAAAACCAAAAATTCCTTGGATGTGAACATTTTGTTGTGAATCCACCTGGCCATTCACATGTGTGTCATACGTGCCTCCTTTTTAACAAAGAAGGATGTAATTAGAAATACATCCTGTATTTAGAAATAAGTATTTTTCTAAGGTGGGATTATATGGTGCGTGTGATTTTGTCACTTTCTGATGTTTTCAATTCAGACCACAGTGCTGCAGCGCATGTCCTGTGTTGGTAGCTTGTGCACATGTCCAGTTACTTCCTGGAGATGAGCACAGGGAGGGGAAGGGGGCAAGCTCATGGACCCTGATACCTGTCCCCAGTGCACGTCAGGACAGTCTTTGCGAGTGAAATTGAGAGCATCTTCTCCTGGTTACTTCTTTCCAGCAGATCCTACCTGTTCTTGCCTCAATAGTAGTTCCTGCTATTGGTGGCAGGCTCAGGATGGAATATTTTGAGGGAAAAATCCCTGTGGGTTCTTCGTGTGGGTTCTTGGGACTGTCTGCCATGTTGGAAAGCTCAGTTGAAGTGCCGTGACACATTTTGCTCTGATTTTAACAATGTGCAGACATCTGGGTGGCCAGGGTGACAGTCCTTAATGCCCTGGGTGAGCCAAGTGCATGTTTGGACACAGTCCACAGCTTGCCCAGCATCAGACTTGAGAGCATATCCTGCCCAGGGCAGGGACTGGGTGGCCACAGCCCTGGGGATGTCATGCCAAGGCAAGAGGTGGGAAAAGACATCATAGGACCCTAGGAGCAGCTACGGGGGCACTGGCACCAGAAGCCACACAGGAAAGGGAAGCCAGGAGGTGACAGCAGCATCTTCTGAGTGCTGCTGTTTTGGGGTGCTAGGTGGGGCTGTGCTATCATTCCCCTATGCAGCACTGAATGACAGGAGGTGGTACAGAGCTGAGGCGTGAAGTGCGGATACAGTCCCTGAGTGAAGTAGGCACTGCAGTCTCGGGGGTCGGGCCTTCATCTCATCATCAGGGCTGGGGACATCATCACCACCACCCACATCTGTGGGAGCCACCATCACCTGCTCCTCCAAGCTCCAAGCCCGTGTGCTTTCCTTGCAGCCAGCCATATATCGTGTGCAGACAGTGCCCTGAGTACCGAAGGCCGGCAGGACAGCCCCTTCCCTGCTCAGGACGCGGCGGCGAGCCAGGGGCAGTGCAGGCCTCTGGGGATGCACCATCAGCATCTGCCGGTGTCACAACAGGTGAGACGACCATACCTTACGTGCTGTCCCTTGGCTGTGACCACTCGGGATGCGGCTAGCACTTCTGCTGACTCCTCTCAGCTCCCCATAATCTGTTTTGGACTGAGAAAGCAGTCAGTGAACATGTCCACTCGCGGACCTCGGCTCCCAGACACCCCTGGGGTTCCCCACAGCCCACTGCTGTGGGGCAGTTGGTGTCCTCAGTGGTGCTCACCAAGCCAAAATGACCATCACATGTGGGCCCCTCTCATGAGGGACTAGGCTCTGGCTGGCAATGGACGTGGTGTCCCAGAGCTGCTCCCAGGGCTGGCTGCCCACGGCCTATTTCCAAGGGCTTGGTCCCCAGGTGCCATAAGGAAAGGGAACGTGGACGTGTGGAATCTGTGGTTCATTGGCCCCACAAGGGCCCGGCCTCTAAGCCACCATTGGCCGAAGCCCATCACAAGCCGCCAACCCAGGACAACAGTCCACAGCCACGTTCTTAACCATGCCCACAATACCATGCCATGTGTCTCCATGACTTACTTCCTCTGGGTCATGCAGACGGGGAGGGGCAGTGCAGTGCTCCATCATCTCCTGACTGCCGCTAACTAGGTAGGCTCCGTCATCTGCAGAGTGCGGACAGACATCCCTGTTGGGACGGGGCCGGGAACGAGTGTGCGTGCTCTGAGCCTCCATGTGGGCTGTGAGTGTGCAAGGCTGGGCCACACGCACACGACTCCGGCTACCACATCAGCGTCTGGCCTGTCACGCCTGTCACTCGTTTGTTTAATGGGTGCTGAGGTTGTGTATAGGGCTTTCTGTACTGTTTATGGTGTGTGCTCTGTGGCCTGCCCTTCCTTTACAGCAAATGGTAGAAAACTCTGATGTGGTGTTTGAAATCTTGCTGTAGCTGCTGAACCAAAAGATTACTGGTGGGAGTTCCCTGGTGGTGTAGTGGCTGGGCTTCGGTGCTCTCAACGCTGCGGCCTGGGTTCGATTCCCAGCCAGGGAGCTACTGGTTGTTTTCATTGTATTTGAAGTCCTTGGTTTCAGTAGCCAACTACCCACTGGCTGTCTGGAAGACGGGGTCAAAATCCCCGCTGCGTGTTCTCATAGGTCTACCTCTCCTCGTGGGCACTTTCTGGACGCCCCCAGGACATGGGTTGGATAGGCTCTTTTTGCCTGTGTTCCGACACAGGCCAGCTGTATGTCCTGTCTCTTCTGCAGCCCAGGACTACGTGTGCACCCTGCAAGGAAGCCATGCCATGTGCACCTGCTGCTTCCAGCCCATGCCCGACCGGAGGGCAGAGCGCGAGCAGGACCCCCACATCGCTCCCCAGCAATGTGAGTGGGGTGTGTGCGCCGTCTGTCTGAGCAGCCTCCCACCGCAGAGACCCCCATGTTCCCCCAGGCTTGGCATTCCGTCTCTTCTCATGTGTGAGGGGGAGAGTGAGGACGCAGTCGTAGTTTCCATCTGTGTGGGCAGTGGTCCCTGCATGGCCCTGTCAGTCATCCACCTTTCCCACCGGTGCTGAGGCCGTCCCGCCACACACGGCCTTTCCATATGCGGTGGTACTTGTTCTGGAGTCTGCGTCTCACGTCTGTCCCCACTATAGTTCTCTGTGCCACTTTTAAGTCTGGTAGATGAAATACAATGCTTTAATTTACAGTTTGGGGATTGCTGTTAAAATCAAGCTCGTCATTTATTTAACGGCCATTCGGATCGGTTCCTCACTGAGCCACCGGCCTGGCGCTTGTGCTCTGTGTCCACAGGTGCTGTTTGCCTGCAGCCTTTCTGTCACCTGTACTGGGGCTGCACCCGGAGCGGCTGCCTCGGTTGCCTGGCCCCCTTCTGTGGTAATGCAAGCCCCTCGGCCCATGGCTTCAGCCTCAGTATGTCCTCTTGGCGCACTCGAGGGCGGTGACACGGTGGCATGGCCTGTTGGGTGCCCAAGGAAAGAGAGGTTTCTGTTGGTCACCATGCGCTAACTGCCTGTTCCAGACATGCTGCCTAAGTTGGCCATTTAAAGTGTCGGTGCACGTTAGCTCAAAACCAAGCAATGACAGGACAGTTATGGGGTACGGAGGTCAGAGTCTGGAGGGTTTACTTTTGTGCAGTGCACACGAGCAGTAAGCAGACAGCCTGGCCCCGTGGCCCCGAGCAGGCGCTGCAGAGGCCGGGAGAGTGGGCCATTTCAGAGGGAGTGGGACGGAGCTCATTTTCCTGGTTCTTCGTTTAGAATTCTGTTTTGTTTGGGGAACTCCTTACCCTCTCTGGACTCTGGTTATCGTAATGGTGGGGTGAACGACGCTCTCGTAAGGCGTCTGTAAACCAGTTAATGCCTCTTCTCTCTGTCTCGACAGAACTCAACCTGGGCGACAGGTGTCTGGATGGCGTGCTCAACAACAACAACTATGAGTCCGACGTCCTCAAGGTACCAGCTGCACATGGGGGCGGGGCAGGCTGGGGCCAGGAAGGGCCTCTCAGAGCTTTCTGAGTGACCTCAGGGACGTTGCACTTCCAACTTGTGCTGCCACTGATTTGTAGCACCCTGTTGGTGTCGGTCTGCTTTCCCCGTGTTGCATGAACGAGGTATTGCCTTGTGCCCATCACCCACGGTTCCACAGGACTGGTTCCCACAGCTCCACGCGTGCTGGCCCTGCGCGCAGGGTCTCCAGCCTGGCAGGGACACAGCCAGGCCTCGGGAGGGCAGGGCGGGGCTTCTCTCTGGCTCATCCTTTCTGACCTGTCCTTGTCCACAGTTCAGGAAGCTGGCCAGCTCTTGGAATTTCAGCACGTTTAACATACACATAAAATCCTTGCCAAGCATTTTGCCTTCACCCCTTCTTGGCACACATGGCCCACGCTCCCACTTCTTGTGGGGTGACAGGGGGAACCAAACAGCTCCCTGTGTCTTACGGGCAGAGCAGACCCACATCCTGGCTTCCTGCCGTGTGGTCCTGGGCTGTCGCTGCACTGTGGCTGCTCCGGCCACGCGGGGTGCCTCATGCTCAGGGACGGGGACACCCTTGCAGTTCTAGAGAGCCTGTGACCCCCACAGTAAAGTGCTGGCGTTACCCTGCCCTGAGGCTTTGCAGAAGCATCTTGGACAAGACTCCCTGTGAACTGGTTTGTGGATGTGACCACATCGACGTGGGCATCCTGGCCCCGGAGGGTGTGCCGTGCTGTCCCTCAGCTGTCCCCGCAAACACCCGCCACACCTAGGCTGGCTGTGCCTTGGCTTCTCCCACCGCGAGGGCCTTTTGTGCACCGCTTACACTCTTGTCCAGTGGGACCTCCCCTGTGACCCTTCTCTCCCTATCACAGAACTACCTGGCAACCAGGGGCTGGACATGGAGGACCGTGCTGACGGAAAGCCTTGTGGCATTGCAGAGGGGCGTATTCCTGCTGTCGGGTGAGCTGGGTGCCTTGGGAGCACGGGCACAGCTGGGACGGCGTGGTCCGCGCCGAGGTCCTGGGGCTGCTCCTGCCCAAACCCTCAGGTCCTCCGCCTGTTCGTGGAGTGTTGGTGACTCGTGAAGGCTTCCACCCTCTCCCAGGGAGACGCGGTGTGTTGGGAAATGTGATGTTTGTCACAGAGGGACGCTGTAAATTATTATAAAAGACTTCAGAGGTTTGCTGGGGACCCTGGCTGTCCCAGTGAAGTCTGCTGGGCCAGCTCTGTGTGTTTGCCCAGATCTGCCAGCTGGGTCTTAACCACCCTCACTTTTCAATAGCTTACTATTTTATAAGAGTGACGTCTCACACACCAAGTGTAAGTGCTTCAGGGAAGTACGAAGGATAAAGTAAAAATCACCAGAAATCCCACCACGTAAAAATGCACCCCGTGGTAGTGTTTCTATGACCGCCCTTCTAAGTGCATACCCCTCCCTGTGTGTGGACACGGATTTCATACATAAAACCTTGCCCCATATGCTGTTTTATAACCTGTTCACTCAGCAGTATGTTTGGTCCCATTATGTCAATAAAGATCTATATGTGATGTGGAATTATTACATTGTTTTCTAATATAGCTTACTTACCCAGTTCATTAATAAAGGTGTTTAGGTTATTTCCCACTTGTCACAATCTGAAACTGCACTGCATGCCTCAGTGAGTGTGCAACATTGTAGATTTGAAAAATTGTCCCCTTAGGATAAGTACATGGAGCTGTTGGACAGTGGCACGCACAGCTGAGACTTTGTCATATTAACTGTCTCAGGGATGTGCCTTGGGGCGTGAGGGCCAGGGACGCCCAGAACCTGTCATTTGCCTTTTAGGTCTTGTAAATATGGAAGAGGCAAACAGTGGTACATCATCGTTGTATCTGCCCATGTTTGATTATTAGCAGAAGGGAAGTTCTTTTTGTTTTATGGGTCATTTACTTGTCTGTGACTTTGGCCCATGTTTCTATTAGCTCTTTGGATTTGGAGGTAGGGATCTGTGACATCTTTGTTGCCTAGGGTCTGGCACGTCGTCATTTCATTTAGGTGGCAGATGTTTCCACTATTTTGTTAATATCTCACCTTTGTTGTGTATGTTTCTGTTGTGATGATTAGTTGTAGGCAGCCAGACATACAGATCCTTTCTTACGTGCTATTTGGTTTTCGGGCCATACTTAGAAATGGTTCAAGAGAAAAATAATATTCATTGCTGTTAATACTTTTTTTATTTTAAAAAAATATTTAAATTTTTTTATCGGAGTGGAATTGTTTTGCTGTAAGGAAATAAGTTGGTATCCAGATCGGTTTTGTTCTTGTTTTCCAAACATCTAGCCCAGTGGTTCCCAACCTTTTTCTACTTTACTCCTTTTAAACCCATTTCTATAAATTATACCCCTTTTTGTTAAAACAGCTGTTTTTAAATACTGACATTTTTGTTCAGTGACCATCTTAATTTAAAAGAGTGGAAATGAGGTCATAAGTTAGGAAAGAAAAATTACTGCACTAAAAGTACAAACCACAGATTTAATTTTTCAATATTTGTAGCACAGTTAAATATTGATAATGATAATCAAGTATTTAACATTAAATAAAAAAACAACTTGAATAGAAGCATAATTAAAGACAATGTACTTTTATTCAGTCAGTAACTAAAGTGATTAAACAGTCTGGCTATGGATGTGTTTATATGTTTGGGGAAGTTCCAGAACCTACTAGAGTAATCTCAGAACCATCGCAAATGGAGTGTTCTGAAACCGTGGGTAGTGATTGGTAGAAGAGCGTTTGGGGGAAGCGTCCATGGCCACGCCCTCACCAGTCATCTTTCCCTGATGCGATCTAATCTTGAAGTGTCTCCATGAACAGTGATTTAAGCTTAACCTTTGTTGTTCCATAATTAACGTTTCACGTTTTTTTTACTTGTTTTTTCACCGTTACTGATTATTTTTGGGTGCCCCTGAATGGCCCAGCGTGTACCCCTGGGGTATGTGTACCACCACTTGGGAACCGTTGATGTAGCCCATTGTCTCTACCCCATTTATGGATCAGTGCGGTTAGTTCCCCACTGATTTGCAAAGCCACGTCTGTTCTGTCCTTCGGGAAACGTGACTGTCTGTGTCCCTTCCAGATTACAGAATCACGGGCAACACCGTGCTGTGTTACTGTTGCGGCCTGCGGAGCTTCCGAGAGCTGACCTACCAGTATCGGCAGAACATTCCTGCCTCCGAGTTGCCAGGTAAGGAATCCAGCCCTGCTTAGTTCTGTTTGATCTGGCCTCTGTGCTCCTTCACAGAGGTCCACACTCTGGGCCTTTGCTCCATGCTCTGTGCAGATGTCTGCATCAGCCCAGTGTGAACTGGGTAGGTGGCTGCCTGAGGGCCATGCTCGTTTCAGATCTCAGGCCCTGGGTCTGCCTGGGGCCATGTGTTTTTCAAACAAGACGTGTAAAAGCATCCTAAAGACAGCTAGAGTAATCTCGTTTCCTCAATAGGGTTTTCAGTTTAATACGTTTTTCTTCCTTTCTTGCAATCTTGGGACAATTGAGGGACACTGGTTATGCAGTGTGACAAAGGCTGTGCATTTCAGCGGCTTCTTGAGCTGGGTTTGTGTGTGATGTGTGCACCTTACGCACACGTGATGTTTTCCTCTTCCTAGTGGCTGTGACGTCCCGTCCTGACTGCTACTGGGGTCGCAACTGCCGCACCCAGGTGAAGGCCCACCACGCAATGTGAGTGACACGGTGCCATGGGGGCTGGGGCATGGTGCCAGCTCAGGTCCTCGAGTCTGGGAGAGGGGCTGAGACCATCCTGCAGAAAGCAGACCCTCGTCTTCCTAATAGTTCGGTGGTTTTTCAAGTGTTTTGGCCAAGGTGATAACCTCAGCTGTTAAGGATGTTTGTGAACTAGTTAACCACCTACTTAAAAGACACTGCTTGCTCACTCTGCTTATGTCGTGTCACGTACACACAGTAGCATTGTCATTTACAAATTCTGTTCTCCTGTCACCTCATTTCGTGAAACGTTTGCATGGAAATGTTCCTTCCCCCCGTCTCCAGAGCACAGCTATCATTCCCAGTGATGCATTAGAACGTTCTGTATCGGTGGCCGCGGTCACTGAGAACTTCCTCCCCCAGCCACGGGCCTGTGTGTGAGCCACCGCACACTCGCATCTGTCATTGGTGCTATGATCACTCTAAATCCATCATTCACCGGATGTTTCTCACGGTGTCCTTAAAGGACTGTTCCCAGTGACGTCCACTGGGTCACCTGTGGGAGGGAGTAAGCTCACCCCTGCTTTTAAACGGTAGGTGAGGTGATCATATCCTCAGTCACCTGTAGAGAGGCTGTGTAAGGTGACTGCGATTCCCCCAACAGTCATTCATGGTTCAGATTAAAGTACAGTTGACACTTGAGACGCATGCTGAGGGGTGCTCAGCACCCATGCAGTGGCAAATCTGAGTATACCTGCAGGAGGGCTGCAGGCGCAGGTCCCCGCCGCCAGCTGACCCTCAGGCAGCATTGGTGTGAACTGCCCGGGTCAGGTGAAAATGTCTGCACATCGGTGGACTGCACAGTTTACACCCACGTGGTTCCAGGGTCAGCTGTGATGAGAGAGCCCCCTGAGTGCTGGAGATGTGTGGTGAGAGCTCAGGTAGAGGTAGACTCAAACCCTTTCCTTCCATTTCAGCATCAGTAGTGTGGAAAAGACCGTTTTATTAGAAGAGATTTCACTGGTTATTAGAAGAGATTTCACTAGTAACTGGCTGTGCTTTCTTGCTAGAAACCTGGGTGAGCGTGGCAAATTCCATCATCCTCTGGGAATGCCCTGCTCTTGGTGGGGAGAAAGTTGGCAGCTCTGTCACCCAGCATACATACACATCAGCCTTGCAAGGGGGCTATGGGGACACCGAGGACACACAGCTTCAAGTCTCTAAGAAAGTTACCTAAAACATTTGATTTCTATTGTATAATTGAAAAAGGAGAGGAGAAGTTGCCTTTGGGGGTCAGTTTCCTGCCACCCTGAGCCGCCACCTGCAGTTTCTCATGTAGCGCTCCCAGTATGCGCTCTCAGAGTTCATCTGTCTGAGTGCTGCTCTGATGCTCTCTGTGTAATTTGTGTTCTCCCTGCAGGAAATTCAATCATATCTGTGAACAGACGAGGTTCAAGAACTAAGCACCTGGGGAGGCACCAAGATGTCCTGGGAGTACAGAGGTCAACAACAGCATGCGTGTTTCAGGAAGTACCAAATACTAACATTTCTGGGGCATTTTACAGTCCCTTTGGGACACGGGTGGTGTCTGTGTCCAGCACTCTGGTGTGACTTTTTCTTTTGTGGAGTGCACACAGCCATCCTGTGAGCTTGAGGCTGCCCGAAGTTGTTGGCCAGAGAAATGGCCATCAGCTATCCCCTCTTGCTGAGGTGACGTGTACAGTATGGAACCTTCCCAGCACTGTGGTTAAAGCAGACACGTGTCTTCAAGAAAAGTCGGTCAGAAACGCTGTGTCTTTTAAGGAAGAGGAATGGACTCTCCCAGCCTGCAGAGTGCCCTGCTGCAGGAGGCTGCAGCGCCTGCTCTAGTTTTATTTTAATAGCTCTGGACCTTCTAATAAGACTTAAATACAACAAACTGTAGCATAAATAATATAATTCCTAATTTACAAATTGACAGAAATTGGGGATAGTGTGGCATTTGCAAGAATAAACATGTTTCTGTTTATTAAAAAATCTCATGACATGTGAGAACTGCTGGCTTAGATGCCCAACACGGAGTGTGCAGCCCCTCCCAGGCGTGTATAAGTTGGGTCACCACCACCCCGGGCAAAGTGCTGGTCCCTGCTGCCCCTCTGTCAGCACTGGGGCAGGCCCCACCGCTGTCCCTCTGTCCTTTCCTCCTCCACTCCGGGGCTCTGGCTACAGGTGGTCAAGGCGCCAGGGGCAGGTCAGTCCGCCCTGGTGACACTGGCCCCCTAGGCCACCTCTCCCGCCAAGAACACGAGGGGCCTTTGCTTCTGCCAGCCCTCACCCTTTCTTCCTACGTTGGGTTTGCTGTGTCATCTGGAATAATACTTGAAATTTTGTTCTTTGTGAAAAAAATCTTTTTTTATTTTTGTTAAAGTCACGTTCGTTTGCAAAATTGTAAATGTTTGCTTCTCAGGAATACGGTTTTCAACTGTTGACTTGCTCTTGACACAGACTCTGAGAAGCAGTGCCCTCTGGGAAAGGAGGCCTCCTTCCTGTGCGCTAATAAACACGCCGTGTCTGTTTCTCTCCCCTGCATGTTTGTTCGTGTCTCGGCTGTGATGTGCCCCTTCCCACTAGGGGGACAGGTGGCTGCAGATGTCACTAGGTAGTAGTGCTAAGGAGAGTCCCCCCAAGTTCCCCCTTGGGCCTGCGTCTGTCGAAAAGGCACAGGATCTCTTGGATCCACCAGCCCAAGGGAGCACAGCTTTCGGTGTAAGCCCCAGGCTCAGATTGAGGAGGAATGAGGCTGCCCTCTGCACCTCAGGACAGTGGCTCATTACCCTCTCTCCCTAAAAGTAAGAAGAAAGACATGTCCCTTGGAGGATATAGCAGCTTTCTTTGCTAGGTTTGAACAGGCTATGCTGGGCCCTGGGTGCGGGCCAGCTCCTCAGGACTTGGGGTCTCCATTGCTATTAGTGGGCAGGCTAAGAACACAGCTTGTCTGCTATAATCCTCAGGCAGAGCCTTGGGACTGGGATGGTGCTCGCGGCTGCTTTACACAGCTGGGTGAGTGTTCACCACACGATGTTTCTATGACTCTGCCCTTCTGTGCCTCAGGACCCTCCCAGCGCTGGCAGTACAGGCTGCCTGGGGGCGCGTGTGGCCCACTTGTGCAGAGGGCACTACGCCATGCTTGTTTCTGGCTCCTCGGCTCAGCCCCAGAGCAGGTGCAGCTGGGTCCCATACCCAGATACAGACCCTCATAAGCAGCCAATTGATTTTGACAAATGTGCAAAAGCAAGTTGAAGGATAGAGGATGCCGGAACAATTTTATATCCTCAGGCAACAGAAAAAAAGCCTCTCAAATCTTAAGCCATGTGCCAGCAATGTTTTTGGAGGGGTTTTTGAAAAGGTAAAACGTCGCTGTAGCTCCAAAGCAGGAATCACTTTTGCATTAGCGCCTAAGAGATAAATAAGGACTGGGGCGGTGGGAGACCCAGGGTCTGGGGTGCGCGGGGGCCTGAGCGCCCCACGTCGGAGCCGCACGGAGGCCCGACCCGCCTTTCTAGCCACGCCCCCAATGATCAGGGGCGGGGCGGGTGGCCTCGCCCTCCACCTGACGGCTGGCGGGCGGGGGCCGGAGCACTGGACACGCCACTTCCGCCGGAAGCCCAAGTGTTCAACTTCCCGTCGGAGTTGGTCCTTCAACTCGATAAGCCGCTTTTCTGTGCGGGAGAGAGCCGCAAGCTCACTCTGTGGAATCCGCCTCGGGTCGGTCGTGAGAGGGCTCAGTCCCAACCCTGCGGCCGCGCAGCCCCGGCCCGAGGTTAGGGCGCGCTCTCTCCCGGAACGCAGAAGGCGCACAGCGCCTATTTCCGGGGGATCGGAGGCCGTGTGCGCCCGCCCCGCCTCTCGCGCGGCCACGTCTCCGCTGGAGCTGCCGGGCCGGGCCGCGGCCTCGGGTTCCTCAGCGCCGGGGTGAGGGTCGCGGGAAACCCCCAGGCCGCGACTCGGGTCGAGGAGCGCGCGGCGCCGCCGGGGGTGTCTGGGCGGAGGCCGGGAGGCGGGCGAGGGGCGGTGGCGGCTGGGCGGGGCCCGGAGGGCCTGCCGCGTCTGCAGCCGGGGCGGTGGCGCCCCCGTCAGTCCCCTCCTCGCCGTCGGTAGGTCAGAGCCTGGGGGCCGGCTCGGGCCGGCTTTAGCGCAGCGGGCTTCGGCAACGTCCTCGCTTTCGAGCCCCCTGGGAACGCCGTCCGCGCGTGACGGCCGTAATGTGGCCCAGAGGTGCCCGCAGCTGCTGTTGGAGCTGCTCCGGGCAGCGCATGAGCCCTTATGCACAATTCTTGTCCTGATGACGGGCGTGACGTGGTGTCGCGTGGTTAGTGTTCGGCTGGGCTGAGAGAGTCCGTGGGGCTCTTTCCCTCTCCCTCCACCTCCATTCCTTCTCGTTTCCAGGTGCTTAGAGGTGTTTTCCAGTGCAGTGACACTTCCCAGGGACTGTCACTGAGCGGTGAACAGAAATCATTCCACAGATACTTGGTGCCTGCCAGTCGTGTGAGGGGTGCTGTTCGTTGTAGGTCCTGGCACACGGGGGTGAGGTCGTGTCAAGGTCCCTGCCTTCACTGGCCTCAGGTTCCAGGGGAGGGATACAAGCAGTAAGGGTGTTATTGCTGAGAGTATTGGGTGCTGGTTGGGGTGGGTCTGTGGGAAGGCCTGTGGGGGGAGGTGACTTTTGATCCCGAGCCTCTGTGATAGACTAGAAGGCCGCCAGGCAAAGTTGTGGAGTAGGAGTGTTTCTGGGAGCCAGACGGGCAAATGTGAAGACCCTGAGGGAGGGGTACGATTGTGTTCTCCGGAGTGTGACAAAGGTGTAATGAGACAGGAGAACGATGGGGACAAGGGTGCAAGGAGGGAGGGGCCAGGTGGCATGCGGCTTCCTGGTTTATGGTGAGAGGCTTGGATTTTATTGTCAACATGATTGAAAATCGCTGGGACATTGTAAGCCACATACAGGTGACTCATGTTTTGTTTTGTTTTTTAATGTTGAATTGTCCTGTTACTATGATAAGCATAACCCTTTTCAATTACATTCCATCTTGAATAGCAAACAAAGGAAATAAGAATCATCTGATATTACTCAGATTGAAAGTGGTCTTTTATTTTCCTAGTTAGTTTCCTTAAGCAGCAGTATATTTTCTTAAGTGAGAATATATTCGGTTGACTTACCTATCACTTTTGATGAGCAACAATTGAAGGGAAAATAACACTAATAATAATAGCTACCATTTATTGAGAGCATGAGACAGACCCTGTGCCTTCGTTGCATTTAATCCTGGCAAAAATGTTGCATTCTTTTTCTCATGATCTTACTGAGGAGGTTAAGAAATCTGCCCCTGATCTCACAGCTGAGGGTGGAAGGTTCAGGATTTGAAGCCTAGGTGTCTGGTGCCCAAGCTTGCCATTTAACACAGCACTCTATGAGACTTGCCAGGGTTTTCACTTTGTGTATTGGTCCCTGTTCACTTTTGGTTACTAGTGTGACCTCAACTGGACATTATCTCCTCAAGGAAATTCTGTGTTATGCTCGGCCATCATCTGTTGTTTCTGTCAACAGGAATAGCTTAAATGAAGGGGAGGCTGGAGCCATTAATGTGCATGTGCCCGGTTCACGTGCCCTGCTTTGTGGGGGAGCCTGTGAGTCATGACGGGCCTGAGACAGTGGTTTCTCAGTATGAAATCCCAAGATGAGGTTGAACCTAGAGTTAAGAACACTTTGGGAAGTTCTAAGTGGTAGCGTTGCCCGTCTCTTCGCTCCAGGAAACTGCTAGCAGAGTGCACAGAGCTAAAAAATGGTGCTGCAGTAAGACCAAGTCTTTTTTTCTTTTTCTTTTTTTTTTAAATCACAAAATGGAGTGCATGATACCAGTAACGGTTTCCTTGTGATGTGTGCCCCTAGCTGTCTGGCTCTCCTCCTTGTCCTGTTTTTGTCAACATTCTGAGGTCAAGAAGCCCTGAACAACTGAATTCATGCTGAAATTCACATGAGGCTGAGGGTGACACCCATGGGGAGAGATGTCACTCTCCCAGGGGCTGCTCTGGGCAGTCAGTAGGTTTTTCCAGCTTCCGGAGGAGCTGTGTGTGAGCAGGAGCCATCTTCCTGAGTTACCAGAACAAGTCACAGTCAGGGGGTCTCGTGTTCTGAAGGGCTGCTCCAGCCGTCACCATAGGGGACTGCTTGGGAATCAAAGGTCTCTCGTTTACAAGAGATCCAGATAGAGGGAATTCCGTGAGTGTAGTATGTGACGGCGTCGGGCTCACACAGCTGACACGTCTGTCCCCACGTTTGGCGTGTTTTCATCTCAGCCAGTGTTTCCTTCCCTGGGCAGCCTCAGGGCCAGGTGTCGTCACCAGGTGCCTCAGTGGCCTGTTTTCCCCTCTGCCCTCCTTTGCTGTTTGACATGTTCTTTCTTTAGTAGGTAAGTAAAGTCCTGCAGGCTGCGCTGCTCTCCTTTCTCACCCAGGTGACATGGCTTACCTGGGCCAGGGGCATGGTTTGTCCCTCGTTGGAACTGTAACTCCCAGGTATTTATAGTAGGAATGATTGCCGTGTTTCTGTATTTGAAAAGGTAGTGTTGATGCTCTTGGGTAAACACACTGTATCATTTTGTTTTGGAACCACTAGCTTGCGCTTTAAGGGGTAGAACTTGGCGGAGCCAGATTTCGCCCACAGCCTGCATTGGGCGCCACTCTGAGTAGAGCATTGGTTTTCCAACCTTCCTAATGCCACAACCCTTTAACACAGCTCCTCATGTTGGGGTAACTCCCATAAAATTATTTTCGTTGCTATTTCATAACTGTAATTTTGCTACTATTATGAATCGTAATGTAAATATCTGATATGTGTTTTCCGATGGTCTTAGGTGACCCCTGTGAAAGGGACGTTCAACCCCCAAAGGGGTTGCGACGCACCGGTTGAGAACCACTGGAGTAGAGGATGATTGAAGGGGTTGGGGCAGCCTGGAGTGGTGGCTTTTGCAACTTCGTGGAGGAGATGGGCACACATAGCTGTCATGTGATGGCACACGCGATGGGCTGGGTCAGGTGCTATACCTGAGTCCAGGAGAGACTTGAGAGCAGCGCCTGATGGTGGACATGGAGGGGTCTATGGGACTCTGCCTAGGCTCCTAATAAAATGTCTATATGGAATTCGCAAGCTGGAGGGGAGAGTCATGTAACTTTGTCTTGAAACTCGTGAAACACAGAACAGAACGTTGGATAATATGAAACTTACTTTAAAGGAAGTAAATGCAGCATTTCTGCAGAGGGGATACTAGCTCACACCTTATCTGTTACTGAGAAAACAAGGTAATATCCTCGGTAGACTTCAGAAGTGATAACCAGTTGCCAAACTTTGGGCATGGTTTTGTTCCCTTAAACGTAGCCAAGCAGGATGGGATAAAAGATAGCAGATTCTTCTACAAATGAAAGATGGGGCTGGTCACCTGCTGGGATGCTCTCTCTGTCTCCATTCCAAGGTGGCTTTCCTTCTGTGTGCCCTGAACCCCCTGTGCTCCCTACACAGTGTACAGTTACCACACTTCCTGTGGTTCGGAGCAGGGGCCTCGGCACTGTGGTGCCAGGAGTCCTGGGAAGGGACCCTGCCCTGTGGGGCCTGTGAGTGCTGAGGCCTTCCTGTCCTGTGCAGAGCCACTGGCCATGTGTGGCTGTTTACACTCAGGTAGTCAGATTTAAATGCATGAAAACTCAGTTCCTCAGTTGTCCAAGCACCCCCCCACCCCACCCCATAACGATGACATTTGCGGAGCTTCTCTGTCCTGGTAGGACTGTCTTTAGCCAGCATTGATAGCGACATAAGTGCCATCAGGAACGGGCTGGGGCGTGGCTGCTTCAGCATTTTACCTTCAAAACCTAGGATGCTGTAGGTGCTCAAGAATTATTTGTTGAATGAATAAATCTGTTTGTTTTTAGTACGGATGCAGATTGGGAAGTCAGTGTTAATAAAACTGACATGTTTTATTATACTTTTTTTCTATTTTCCTTCCTATCAGGTACTATGATATTGCTTGGTTTGATTTCAAGCCATTTATGAGACTTTAAATATTCTCCCAAAAATGGAAAACCCAGTGCCATTCTTCCCAGGACCTCGTGACTGTTGGTGATGGCAGAAGCGGAACTTGTCAGAAGCTCACTTATAGCCTGTGCGTGTCAGCCCAGCCTGTGTCGCCATGACCATGGATGGTGCATTGGCCATGCAGGATGGCCTTCGGGAGAACGGGTCCGGCACTGGCACCTTTGTGCACCCTGATGCCCTCCCAGAGCCCTTGGGCTCACTGGCACCACCTGACCAGCGGGATGAAGCTCAATGTAAGTCCCTAGCCACTTTGTGTGCTGCTGCGCTACTGACACTTTGCCTTTAAGCAGGAGGACATGGTCAGCTTGTGCTTTGGGGGAAGACTGTGCTGCTTAAGGCCATGGTGAGCTTCTCACTCAGTGTGTGTTTAGCAATCAGCTGCTAGCTTTCAATTGGCGCCGTGCATGTTAAGCCCGGTAGGAGCTGATGCACTTTCTGCTCCAATGGATTGGGGCTTCCATGGGTCTTCATGGACACAATGTTGTGCCCTGTCTCAGGCTGAGTGGTTGCCAAGATTTTACTAACTAGAATCCAGAAATGGTCCAGTCATGATCTGAGGGTTATCAGAGCACATTTCCCTGTCAGCAGTGGGGGTACTTGTGCATCACAAGTACAGGTGGATTATTCTCCAGGTTCCCATGCCCCTTCCTGCTCAGGAAGGTCAGTGCCATGTGTACTTGAGGATCGTGGGTCTGCATGCACTGGTTGACTGGCAGAGTGGCATTCTGGTTGTTGGGGGAAAATGTTCAGCCATCTCAACGGCCATGCTGATGATGCTACTGAGACGGGGTACCTGAAGACATGGGCCCCAGAGCAAGGGTCCCACAGTGGGGTGCACGGGGAGCCAGCTCGTAGGTCCAGCACGAGGCATGATGAGCCCTCATGGCTTCCCTCTCTCCTGGGTAAAAGGGGAGATCAGTGTTGCCTGCGTCTCGGGCCTGTGAGACCCGACATGCACACAGACATCACAAGGCGGGAAGCATCCGTCACCATCTGGCCGCTGTTGGGCTTCTGTTTGGAAACAGTGGTCTTGTTTACTGGGCCTTCTTACTTCGAGATGTTTTTGAAGTGCAGCGTGATGCTGTAAAGTACTTTGTTTCATAAGCAGTGAGCTTCAGAGACTGTCCAGATGCATAAAGGCATTGGGAAGTGGAATTACCTGATTGCCTGAGTGAAATGCAGGACTCACCCCCCCACCCCACCCCCCTGCACACACGCAGTGCGCTGAGGGGCTGCTGGCAGAGGAGCAAACCGCCGGCAGGGCCAATGGGCCCCTCCCTGCTTCGTGCCTGTGATACCTGTTTGTTTTCTGGCCCTCCTTTCAGGGAGGTGTGACTAAGTCTCCGTCTTAGCTGGGACTCACATTTCGAGGGACAGAAACCCTTTCTGAATTTGTTTGTGCAAAAGGGGACGTTTCTGGGTGCATGCTGGGATGTCAGGGACCCAGGGGATGCAGACCCCTACGAGGGGTTCGGGTGGTACTGCGCTGGACACCCCCGAGCTGCCGCCCCTCCACAGGCCATCTGGGTAGTTCCACTGTTGGCTGGCCAGCTCCCCGGGGAAAATATTCAGTCCCGGGGTGAGGGACTGTGAGGACTGAACATCACTGGATTGGAAGAAGTGTTTTCTCCTTTATTGCTATGGATGAGGACATAGGTGTCAGCACACAAACAAGTGTCCGTACGAGGGTTGTCTGGAAAGTACCCGGTCATGTACTGTGAAGAATGGAGGCGTTGACGGCTGGGATTTGCTGGGCAGCCCTCCCATGAGGATGTTAGTGGGTGAGGCTGAGCTCATCACTGGTCTGACCACTTGTGCTGAGCAGAAGCACAGACTCCAGTGATGGTTCTGGTCAGTTAATCCAGCTCTTGGCCTTTTCTCATTTTGGAGGAAAATTTACACTTTGAAATGACTGGAGTCAGCCTTCGTGAATGCGAGGATTTAGCTCTGATTAGCACTGCGGTTCCAGTGCCTGCTAGGTACATTGTCAGCTCTGCTTTGAGCGTTGTTCTAAAACAGCTTCACTGGTCTTGTTAAAGGAAAAGCAAACGTTACTACTCAGATTCTTCACACAAGTGTCAAAGGTGGGGTGCTCCGCAGGTGAGGCTGTCCAGCCCTGAGAGGTGGGGCAGCGGGTCCCCCGTCTCCGCCCACAGGAGAACGCGGTCTGCCGTCCTCTCAGAGTGGACAGGTGTAGGTGTGAAGTTTGCTCACGCTCATGTCTCTGGAGTCTCTGTCATGTTTCAGCCGCTTGTCTGGAAGACGACTTGGTCCAGGTGTTATAGTCACGAAGGCCCCATGTTCTCTCTTTCAGGTGCCAGTGACGGTGCAGACAGAGCTGCCCTCAAAGGACCAAGCCTGGGCGCAGCCAGCCAGGAGGACACCTGTCCGAATGGGCCGGCACCGCAGCTCCCAGACCCTCCACCGCCTCTCAGTCCCACCTCAAGCCCAGTGGGTCCTGATGCCCCTCCAGGTGGGGCTGGTTTCCATGACAACCTAATGAAGTCTCAGGGGACTAGTGCTGAGGGCAGTGTTAGAAAAGAAGCTTTGCAGTCTCTCAGACTGAGTCTTCCCATGCAAGAAACCCAACTGTGTAAGCATCCGTACCCGCGGCTCCCTGCCCCCACCCCACCCCCGCTGGGCCCATCACCCACCACCCAACTGGGGACTGCGCCCTGCTCTTCCCCCGCCGTTGTCTGTCTCGTCCCTGTGGTGGGTTGTGCATTTATCAGGTAGCTCTGTTTCACATACAGAGCACTGTCACGGGCCTGTAGGCATGTCCTTGTCACCCTGGAGGGTGAGCAAGCAGCCAGCAGGAAGTTAATCTCGATAGTTACACTTCCAAAGCTTTCTTTTATGAATTACTTTAATCAGCATTTGTTTTTGTGCCGATCTCTGGGGACATGCAAGCCCAAGGGCGCTCCAGGCCTTCACACTCCCACCACTTGCTTCCTCATCATGTCACTTAATGGGGCCGTGTTACATGTGCTGTGTCTACCCATCACTCCCATCAGAGCCTCAAGATTCGGTACCCCTCCTGTGGACCTCTCAGGCCTCTTCAATAGCCAGTGAGGTCACTGGTTTTAAGTGGGGTTATGTGTCCACGTGACGTCATGTGGAGTGTCCTGCATTGGCTGTGGGTGCACACTCATTCTTGCCGGGCGGCCCAGGAGCCTGCACATCCCCGCGCTGCCGCGGGTCTCCATGCCCCAGCATCGGGGCTCCATCTCAGGCCCCATCCCAGATACAGGCTTCTTGGTCAGCAATGGATACTTATCGTACCCCTGACTATTGTGAGAGGACTGCCTCCCGTGTCCTGCATGCAGACAATCACGGGCGCTGATGCTTCCTTGTTACTTTAACTTGCCACTTGCACCCCCTGATTACCGGGGGCTTTGAGCATCTTTTTATCTGCTGCCCATTTATCTGTCCTTTTTCTGACCTGTCGGTTCATATGTTTGGCCTATTCTCTTTTGGATTGTTCACCTTTTCCTTCACAGGCATTACTTTGTTAGGGCTGTAGTGTGTTTTTAAATGTTCTGTAAACTAATTATCAACATTTAAGTTGAGAGACATCACACAGGCGCCCGGACTCCTGCTCTGCAGGCTGTGTGAGTTCTGGTCCCAGGGGCCCACCACCTGTGGCCACCTGCTCCCCTTCCTGGCAGGTGCTCACCTGTCGCCCAGCCCAAGCTGTGTCTCTGTGTTGAGTCTGCTGATACAGACTCCCCACCTAAAGCCACAGGCCTCTGGATTTCTGCCACTGGGACCTCTTAGCCGGGCCTGAAGTACCAGAGGTCTCTTCAGTGATAAACATATAAAGTAGTGATGACATTGGAGAATTCCTGGTAAACTTCTGGGCAACTGCTGAGGTTCAGGGGTCATTTAAAACAACAGCTGCCTGTCTGATGAAAGCCTGCATCGAAAGCCGGTGCCACGTGTGAGATGGTTACATTAGGACATCACCTGCCGTCATCCGCATGTCTTCTCGGCAGTGTCTCCCATGTGTGTTTGCTGAGTGAGGGAAACCTGTGACTGCTATGCCACTGGACTGCCTGCCAGCCCTTTGTCACCCAAAGTAAAAGGCTTGGGTTTACTACTTTAAAGTCTGTTGTTGGCCAAAAACATAGCATGACTCGTTATTGCAGGAATTTAAATAAGCTGTAGATCAAATTGCATCTCCAAATGCAGCTGCATGAAGAAGGCACGTTTGGTGCGACATGCCCACATGACTGAGTCAGTTCCCTCATGACTGCTCCTCATTCATTCCTCTGTGACATGGGAGGTTGGCCTTAGAGCTCACCGAGGGCCGAGGAGCTCCGACCTTCCACGTGCACCATGGCACCAACTTTGACCTCAGTTCCTTTGTCACTGAGGTACCAGTCACCGCGCCAGCTGTACCCACTGGGTGCTGTAGAGAACGATGCCCTTCGGGCACCAGCACTGACCTGGGCAGGTCTATCTGTGGCCAGTGTCCAGGGCTCACAGTTTTTTCTGGAAGTCGTCCTTTTAAACTGGACAGACGTGCATTGTGTAGAAGCTAAATGGCACTGGCAATTAAAGGCAAAAGAGCCAAGGCACTTCTCTGACCTGTCCTCTGTGCCCCTTGTGCCCTAGTGCTATGTGAGTTTCTCAGTGGCTGTTTCCCCACCACAGGCTCCATGGAGGCCCCGCTGCCCCTGGAGAAGGAGGAGCAGGTCCGACTTCAGGCTCAGAGGCGTCTGGAAGAGCAGCTGACACAGTACAGGGCCAAGCGCCAGCAGGAAAGGGTGAGTCTATCCCCGCCACGCTCACGGAAGCTTCCGGTGTAGAGGAGCAGTGAGCAGTCTGGCACAGCTCTTCCACAGCTTCTGTGCTTCTCCACAAAGATCCTGTCCTTTGGTCTCGGGCCTTTGGAGATTCCCGCCCGTCTGCTCCAGTCCCTAGAGAGAGTCGTGCTGTGCGCCTCCATCTGCCATTTGCAGCACAGGCAGCCACTCTCGGTGTCGCTGCTATGTGTGCTTGAGCTGCCAATCCTGGGCCTCTGTTGTTTGTTTCTCCTGAACTGTGTCATGCAGAGTTAGCGTATGTGCCATGTCACATACACCAGCATGCGTGCCAGTAACGTGCTGTCACCAGTCCTATTCAGGTACTGATGAAAAAATTTTAAATGAAAATTAACTTTTAAAACTGCCTTCAGTGGATGATTTAGTAGCGCAGAGTCCCCATCACGACTGGCCATTAGTTTCCCACGAGGGACCTGTGGCCTCACAGTGGCTGTCTGTCCCAGTGGTCACAGCGCTTCCTTGTGCTGCTGCTGAAGTACCCACAAACCCCACCCATACCTGGGCCACTGTTGGGGCTGCGTTGTATGTCAGTGGCCAGTCTGCTGCTTTTCTAGTTCTTGGGGATCTGATCTCAGCTGCTCTGCCATGTGCTGATTGCAGGGCAGTGTCTGCCCCCACCCCACACCCCTCTCCTCCAGCCGCAGCCCAGCTGCCACTTGGAGGTGACTCCCATTCTTCCCTGTGCCCTGCCCCCGGGGCTGTACTGACTTTGCAGCATCACGTGGGATCAAGTTACTTCCCTATAAAAGTCACACTGAGGGGAGTTCCCTGGCGGTGTAGTGGCTTAAGGCTTCGGTGCTCTCAACACTGCCACCTGGGTTTGATTCCCAGCCAGGGAACTACCCACATAAAAAAAAAAAAAAAAAAAAAGTCACACTGAAATCGCAGCAAGCAACAGTGTCTTGTCTTTATCCCCAATATCATTCAAAGCCATTTGGGAAGTTCTAGCTAACATGATGATAATGCAAGAAATTAAGTAAGAAATATAAATACCAAAAAGGAGGAGGAATGTTACTGTTATTTGCAGGTATTGGTGATGCCTTGGAAAACTCAAGAATCTAAATAAATAATTATTGTTATAAGTTTATATAAACATAAAATTATTGAAATAATTAGCGTTCAGAAAATTGCTTTAAAACACAAATATTAAAAATCAGTAGCCATTAATAATTTTCACATGACCAGTTAAAATATTAGTGGAGAAAGGCAGTATTTATTATGACGAAATGATAAACTATCTCAGCATTAACCCTACCAGACCTGAGGCCCTGACCCTAACTGTCCCCAATACCTGGGCTCCTGAGCATTAAAGAGAAAAATCCAACATGATATAGAAAAATGTTAGTGGGAGTTCCCTGATGGTGTAGTGGCTTACGGCTTCGGCACTGGTGCTGTCAGAGCTGCAGCCTGGGTTCGATTCCCAGCCAGGGAGCTACCCACATACCAAAAAGCGGAAAAAAAAAAAATGTTAGTTACATGCAAACAAGTGGTTAGAATAAGATGGAACTTGGAGACATTGTAGAAAATAGGTGTACCTTTCATTTCGAAAATTAGGTACCGCGGCGTAGCGGCAGATTCGTAAATTACCGAAAAATCAGTACAGCAGTCTGGTAGGGTTAAGTTAACATGGCAGTAAAATGGTTCAGGATCTAGGTGAGCACCCGGAACACTTTTTCCTGAGGGCAGGTAAGCAGCACAAGTAAACGGAGGGGAATGGCTAGTTATCCTGTAAGTAATTATAAATTCAAGGTCGTTCTAATTCAGCAGGACTTTTATAAGTTGAAGAATATTTGCAGTTTGTCTAAAGGAATGAACTTGAGAGAACAGCCAGGACAGGCCTGTAAAGGAGCTGTGATGGGCAAGGACTTGCTCCAGGAGACGCGTCCGTGTTCCCACGGCGCAGCCACCATAGGCTTGTGCTCACACGGGTCGCTGGACGTGACACGGGGCAGAGGGCCCGCGGAGGGAATGCGCTGGGCGGCCTCTATGGACGCCAGGTTCAAAATGCTGCTTTGTCGATTTTAAGCATAATTGTACCTTTCTTCCCTTCTCAGTCCGGTCAGCCTGCAACTAAAACAAGACTTTTCAGCACACTCGACCCAGAGCTCATGTTGAACCCAGAAACCTTACCGAGGGCCAGTGCTGTGGCCATGACCAAGGAATATTCCTTCCTGCGTACCAGTGTCCCTCGGGGGCCGAAGGTGGGCAGCCTGGGGCTGCTGGCACACTCCAAGGAGAAAAAAAGTCCCAAGTCAGGCAGGATTCGGTCTCTGGCTGACTACCGAAGTGAACACTCAGACGCTGGGAGTTCTGGCGGAAATGTTCCAGCTATAGACTCTCCCAGGGGTGCCCTGAAGCAGAACCAGGGCAGCGTGACATCAGTGGTGTCTGCGGTCAGCCTGTGTCCTGAGGCTGATGACCGCCTGGAGAATGCGTCCCTGACCGGAGACAACGCGTCTGAGGTTGACGGGGATGAGAGCGACAGCTCCTCCTACAGCAGCGTCTCCGCCCCAGGGGTGGGTGGCGTCCTGGTGAGCACCGTGGGCACACGCGAAGCCCACTACATGGTTGGTGGCCAGGAGGTTGCCGCCAGCTCCCTGGGCCAGTTCCCATCCATCACAGATGTCCTCCAGGCCGCCGCGGCCGAGCAGCAGGACCGGCCCCGGCAGGTCAATGGGACAACGCGGAGCCGGGCCGACAGCATCTGCAGCAGGTGGGCGGCCGGCCAGCGCTTGTCCCTGACTCCATCCTGAGCCTTTGCTGTTCCATTTGCATACAGATCTGTTGCTTTGTAAAATCGGGCTGCTCGCTAACGGTCTGCAGTATGAGACACTCCTTACTCCAGTGTTTGTGCAGCCCCGCCCACAACACAGCACAGTGCTGACCACGGCTCCTGCCCTCACCGGGCTGCTTCCGCCACATGGGGCCTGGAAATGCCCGGCTGTGGGCGGGGTGCTCATGGGGAGCTCTCTACCGAAACCTGCGCATGTTTGGAAAAGCTGGGCGGAGAGCGGTAGGGCATGTGAGGTGTGGGTAGACAGGGCTCACAGTCCCACCACCTGACCCTCCGCCTCCTCCTCCAGCGTATCCATGGAGAGTTCTGTGGCTGAAGCGCAAGACGAGATGCTGCAGGTTCTGAAGGAAAAAATGAGACTGGAGGGACAGCTGGAGGCCTTGTCCCTGGAGGCCAGTCAGGTAGGAGGTGGTTGTCTGGTGGGCGTGCCCTGTGCCACGTGCTTCCTGCCTACTGGGTGCAGAGTCAGGCGTGAGCGTGAGCGTCTGCCACCTGGCGTCTGCCTGGCCTGTCGGCCTCCGTGCACGAGGCTACCGCTGGCCTACATCGGCACGGTCTCTCCTGTGTCTGTCAAGATGTGCCTGGATTTCCTGCCTTTGCTGGTGGGAACCTAACAACGCATGACAGTGAAATTCTTCCGGTGGACTTGCCTTTCTCTGGCATGTTAAAATAGTCATCATTGCCCATTTTACACCTTATGCTGGGTGTTCAGCTGCTTCCAGTACTGAACTTTGCTTTTCCTGGTTAGCACATGCCCGAAAAATCGTTTTCATCCCTTAATTACCAGCTTTCCTGTAAACCTGAGAGTAAACTGTAGGGTGGAGTCCGACTGCACATTTGGCGTGGGGAGTGGGGGACGCGGGCACTGAGACATGTGAGGTCCCAGCAGCAAGGGCCTTCCTCAGGAGTGGGGCGCCGCTCAAGCCAGAGTCAGTGAGCTCTGCCAGGTGCCTGCGCCCAGAGTGACGCGGCTTTTTGTGTTGCGTGGTCCTGGGACAGGGACGACCGCTGTACATAAACGGTGCCGAGACTGCAGAGCTGACTTTGCTGGTACCCGGTTTTCACCGCCCATCCTGCTTCAGAACATAGCTGGGCGAGTGCGCTTCCACTGGAGCAGCTGCTCGACCCCGCCTCCTTGCTTTGCTTTTGCTTTTGCTTCTTACCATCCTGGGATCCGGTTTGCTCTTCACTTGTATCCAGGCTGAGATCCTGGATGACTGTCTGAGTGCGATCCTTTCTGGCTCCTCTGTGAACACACTGACACCCCATCGCACCGTGCTCTCTTTGGGTATTGTTCTTCTGTTTGATGACAGTGCTGGTCTTCCCTTGGGGTGTGTTAACATGGAAGACTCCAGTGCAGCCCCTGGGAGACCATGTTAAGGTGGGTGGGGCAGGGTGCGTGCCCTTGGCTGCCCCAGGGCCTGGGGCTTCTCGAGGCTCCTTGTCCCTGTCACTCCTGGCTTGATCCTCACCCAGTCTGCTCCATGCCAGGGGCCCTGGCTGAGCCCTCAGTTTCTCCCTGCAGATGCGTTCTGCCAGCGTGTCTTCCAGATCAGAACCTCCCTGCTCTCCATCTTGGAGGACCCCCACCCCCACCCCGGGCTCCTGCTGTTGGCACCATGAACGTGCAAGGGCCTGCAGAGTTTTTGGTGTTTTAACAAACATGTTTCCCAGTGTGCTTGCAAGTGAACGGGTGCTCGCACAGCCATGCCCAAGGTGCAGAAAACAAGCAGATCGCAGTCACCTTCCTGCCCCTGGGTCCTGTCTGGAGAGTCCGCCCTCTTTGGGAGTGTCTGTCGTGTTTACTGACTGAGTCGTGGGAGACATGGTGCTAGCCTGCCAGTTGCCTGTCGGCACCTGACACCTGTCTTTGTCTCGCTGACTCGTTGTGGCAGCCATCTTCATGCACATTCCGAGCATCAGTGTGTTATTTGGTGACCTTTGCAGGCACTTAAAGAGAAGGCGGAGCTGCAGGCCCGGCTCGCCAACCTGGACGCCAGGCTGCAGGCGCATGTGGAGCAGAGTCACAGCAGCCAGCAGAGGCAGGACTCACTCAGCTCAGAGGTGGACACCTTGAAGCAGTCGTGCTGGGACCTGGAGCGAGCAATGACCGACTTGCAGAACATGCTGGAAGCCAAGAATGCCAGCCTGGCATCCTCCAACAGTGACCTACAGGTGGCAGAGGAGCAGTACCGCCGCCTGCTGGCCAAAGTGGAGGAGATGCAGGGCAGCATGCGCAGCAAGGACAACACAGGTGCGTGGCCACCACGTCCTGACGAGAGGCGAGGGAGTTGGTGCTGCGGTGGGTCCTGAGCCACTGTCCTGCTTGTGGACTTCTTGCTGTCCCTTCTGCGGGGGCACAGGAGGGTCCCACGTTTCTAAAGTAGGAATTAGTCCTGCTTGAGCGCATGGGGTTGCGTCCACTTTTGCACTTGCACTAAGGGGCTGGTTGAGATCTTAGAAGGGGACTCTGGATCTTGAGAGTCAGTAGCCATTCCCCTCACTCTGCCTTCAGAGTCCATTGTCGTCTGGGAGCTACGGCTGTCTGCTGTTCCACAGCACGTAGACTATCGATTAGCAGACCTTTGTCTTATACCTTAACTTCAGCTTTTGGGTCCAGCTGGACCCCTGCACAAATCACCTGTGCAGTGACACCGGTGGACTGGCAGAGTCCAGGGGACCTTGGTGGCAAGCTAGGCCTGGCACCATGTGGCCCTTTCCCAGAGCTGTCTTCTCACCCTGGGGGCATGTGTTCATCCCAGAAGCAATGCCCACATCTAGCCCAGGGCTGAGAAGACTGGCTGCCCACTCAGGACATTGCTGTCTCAGCGGGCAGCTGTGAGGGGCCCCATCTCTCAATGTGGTGCCTTGGCCATAGGCTTGTCACACTAGGTTTCAGGTCTGGTGACAAAGAAGAAAAAGTGATCGACCAGTGTCACAGTGCTCATCCTAATACTACATAAAGAACTAGCTAGAAACAAAATAGTAGACTGGTTTTAGTTTTTGAGCATGTCACCCTACACAGTCCCTTAAGAAAATTATAAAATCCAGGAAGTTCTGAACACAGAAATGATTCTGTAATTCTGGGTTGTAAGGCCTGACCTCACGAGAGCTGACTGGGCAGCAGAAGTGCCCTCCACACCCACGAGGCTGAGGGTCCCTCCCCTGGCGGTGCAAACGTCCACCCTGGGCCTCAGGTCGCCCATCATGTGTGCAGGGATGCTGCCCGGCCTTTCCAGGATCCCGCCCCTCTGCACCCCAAGACCGGTCTGGCCTCAGGAATTTCAGATACAAGGTCTTAGGAACTCTTCAACTGTCCTGTTCATTTTGTCATTTTTAAAAAATCCCTGTACTGTGCTCTGGGCCGCCAGTGCCTTCCGGGCTCCTCCTCCCACCCGCCCCCACTGCGTTAGCGGCGAACCAGCGGCTTTCCTGTGGGCTTAGCCACCTGTGCCCTGCCCGGGAGAGCCCTGCCCGGGGAAGCTGGGGCTCTCAGACATCATCGGGCCACTCAGGACTGGAGCCACGGCACCCACAGCGAGGCTTGATGTTCGCACGCCCCGCTGCTGGTGAATCTGCGCGCGCACTCCAGGGCGCTGGAACACCACCCCCCCCACCACCACCCCCACCCCACCCCCAAAGGTCGGCTCTCCACGCACGCGCGGCAGACGGCGCTGCGGAGGCGCGCATGCTCCTGACTGCGCACGGCCAGCTCAGCCTCCTTCCATGTACCTCAAGCAGGCCCCCTTCTTGGGCCACTAGGTGCCATTTTGTTTAACGTTTTTGCGCTTTTGAGGGTGATTTTTCTATTTTAAATGAATCCCAAACACTACTGCCCCTAGGTGCTAGGAAGCTGTGATGTGTTGTACCGAGAAAATACGTGTTAGACAACCTTTGTTCAGATTGAAGGTGCTGCTGGTCGTGCGGTCAGTGCTGTCGCACCAACAGTGTAGGTGAAGTTACATGTCCTTAGATGTGCAAAAACAAGGTTAGGTGTCACCAGCTGACAAAATGCTGTGACCAGAGCCTGACCCTGTGTTTCCCCCAGGAGCCCCAGTTCAGGGCTGTGACCTTTAACATCGCTGCTGTGCATACCAAGGCTGGGCTGGCGCCACTGGCTATGGTAGGTGGCCTGAGCGACTGTGTTCTCTTGCTTCCAGTGCATGATCTGCGACAGCAGATGGCGGCCTTGCAGAGCCAGCTTCAGCAGGTGCAGCTGGAGCGCACCACACTGACCAGCAAGCTGAAGGCATCCCAGGCCGAGATCTCATCTCTGCAGAGCGTCCGGCAGTGGTACCAGCAGCAGCTCGCCCTGGCCCAGGAGGCCCGGGTCAGACTGCAGGGCGAGATGGCCCACATCCAGGTACGGCCCGACGGCCGGGCACATCACACTCCACATTTGTAGTGGAGCAAGTGCTTTTTCCCTGAATTAAAAGGACTTCTGCTTTTAGATTTCACAACACATTTTTAAAAATCTGCTAGCCTCTCATGTAGCCCACACCCATCCTATACAGTACGTGTTTTCCGGGGCCTCTGACGCAGGGTCTTACAGCTTGCACTGTTTGATTCTAAAAGACCCCTTGGAATGTTCTGTGTTCCTAGTTCCTATGGTAAGACTCAGCCCTCTCAAAGGGTGACCCCCATCGTCTGAATCCCGCTCTGATGTTCACGCCTCCTGGCCTCTGTCCCCGTGACCTGGTTTCTGATGAGCATGGTGTGCCTCACCTTCGGCTAGAGCAGCTCCCTTCCCCAGCTGCTTTGATACCCGGTCTTTCCTGTGTGGACACTCGTGCCCACATCCTGCAGGAAACACCTCCCTCTCTCTTTAGTTTCATTGGGTGCAGGCAGGTGGGTACGTGTACCAGCCAGGTGCACCGTCATGCTGGGTCGCTCCTGCGGGCTGCCCCCCACTGGGGGGCTTGGAGCAACAGCTTCGTTGCTGAAATGGACTTAGCTCTGAATCTCGGGGTTTTGGTTGTGGAGGTGCCGAGTGGTGCCCTGCTAAGCCTCAGTGTTCTCTTTGAATTTAGCTGTGGGTCTTGTTCCCCTCTCTTTTGGTCCAGGTAAAAAAACTAATTAAAGCTTTATTTCTCAAGTAGAGAACATAAAACACCAACTCATTTCACTAGGGCTCCTTTTTTGAAAATCTAAAGTCCACAAATGTACAAAATAGACATCTATTTAAATTTGAATTACATATTTAGCTAAAGGACCATACACAGCATACTTTAATTTCGTCATTTTACAAGTTAACACGATGGTGAGGCTACCGTGTGTTTATATGAGGCATAAACTACTTAAGGAAGCCAGATCGATGTATCTGACAGAGTCAGAAGTGGAGTTTGGAAGACAAAGCAAGAGGAACCCAGAGAGCAGCCATGTGGGAACCGGAACCGGGTTTTTCACGGGCCTTTGCACCAGGCTCATCCTTCCTTCACGAGGGCATTAGTCCAGTTTCTGCCTTCTCCTCGTCATTTAGATGTGTTCCCGGGACCACCTAGGAGGGAGGGGAGGGCAGGGTGGTCTTTATCCGTTCATTGCTTTGAGACACTGTCCCAGCAAATGGCAAGCCCCTGGCTCCGGCACCTTCTGTTGAGACCCTGAAACTTGTGAGTCCAGGAGCACTCAGGTAGCACCTGGAAATGATGTGCTCGAAGCCCAGTCACGGACCTACGTGTCCTTGGACTTGTCTTTACTGATTCCTCTGGGCAGCGTGCTGGGTGCTGTGAGGCTGGGCTGCTTTTCCTCGACATGCCTCAGTCAGGAGGTCAGACCCTGGGCTGCATTGCCCACGCTATTTCCTGGACATGACCAGGGCCAGCCTGCTGAGTGCATCGGACAGTCAGGCACTGAGAGGCCAGGGCCTGACGTGTATCTGCTCACAGCTGGTCAGTTTGTCCAATGGGCAGTCCGCCAGCCCTGGCTGTCCCTGCCATCCAGACAAGGTCCCTCGCTATAGGGGGTCATAGATGCACCTTCAGGGAACTTCTGTGTAGGTCTCGGGGCTGATGACCACTAATTTATGGCCTGCTGGCCTGCCCCTCTTGGACACACAGAACCCCACTGGCCTTGGTGTCAGGGTGGTTGGCAGGAGGGTGGACAATAAGGCCTTGCATGGTGAGGTCCTGGGCAGAGACCCTCATCCTAGTGGCCTCAGGAACATGCTTAAAATCCATCAACTTCTCACCTTGGGCTTTTCCTTTGAAGGTTGGACAGATGACCCAGGCAGGCCTCCTGGAGCACCTGAAGCTCGAGAACGTGTCCCTGTCCCACCAGCTATCAGAAACACAGCACAGGTCCATCAAGGAGAAGGAGCGCATCGCCCTCCAGCTCCAGGGCATTGAGGTGGGGTCCGTGCTGCCGTGGCCACACTGTGGGCCTTGCTTGTCACTTCTGGGTTGGGCTCTTTGGGCACGGGTCAAAGTGAAGAAAGTGTGCAAATCTGTATACATATGTAAAAATTAACATACGTATGTATTTCTATTTCTTAAGTACTGAGCAGCCTGCAGTGATGGGGTTTGGGGGTTCCATTCTCACTGGATGAGGTTATTGGCTATCACCTCATCTCCCATTGAATTGTCATTTGGCTCCGGGCTCCTGTCCTCTGCACCACAGGGGCCTGGGTGTCAGTGCTCAGCCGGGTACCTGGCTGGTGCTGGGCAGGGACTGGCTGGGAGGTAGCGCATTTAGGGCATTTCAGAGTCTGGCAGTAAAAGCGTTTTCTGGTCTCTGAGCACTCGGCCCCATTAGTGCTTAATCCCCCTCCAACAACCACATGACTCAGCTGGGACTGTAGGCCGCTACCCTCCAGATGGTTTCCAGCAGAGTGGGGTGCAGTGCTTGGACCGATGCCTGTTCTCTCTTAGCCGTGAGACCCTGGATGACTTGTCACTCTCTCTGAGGCTGAGGGTGCAGATACTGACTTGGTAGGCTTGTTGAGAAATGCCGGGGAGAGAAAGGGGTCTGCAGCATCACAGTGCTGTAAACCATAGCCATCTGTGCTACCAACGTCGCTGGCCTTCCATGGTCACGTGGTACAGTGTCCCATCCCCTCACTGTTCTGCACAAGGCCTTTGGTCCTCGTGATGATGTGAATGATGAAGAGCATCATGTCACGAAGAGCGTACCTTCAAGGGCTCCCTTGTCAGAACTGAAAACATTTTAAGTTGTAAACTAACTTTTTTCCTAAGAAACATGCCCGGATGTTGGGTCTTACCTGCATAGTCAGATGTCAGGAATTCCGTATTGTTCACAGCCCCTGGTCCCCGGTTTTACTAGGTGGTATCAAGACAAACCCATGAGAGGGACTGTCCCACTTGTTACGCCTGGAGATGGGGTTGATGACAGCCCTTTCTCATATGAGAGTCAGCGTGAGGTTCCTTTCATCCCTGTGTCCAGTCCCTAAGTCTGCCGCTCCCTTCAGCCAGGCCTGAGGGTCAGCAGAGGGGACAACAGGAGGTCACCTGCCTTCCGCCCCATGGTCCAGGGTGCCTCCGTTTGTAGGTCGCAGATAGGACAATGGCGTGGCTCAGGGCACCTCCCTGGGCAGCGGGTCCTGCTCAGTCGACTGCAGCCGTCCTACTTTCCTGCGGTTTCAAACGCCCCCTGTCTTCCAAACCAGGCCGACATGTTGGACCAGGAGGCTGCCTTCGCACAGATTCAAGAGGCAAAGACGATGGTGGAGGAGGACCTGCAGAGGAGGCTGGAGGAGTTTGAGGAGGAGCGGGAGCGTCTGCAGAAGATGGCGTCCTCAGCAGCGGCGCTGGAGCAGCAGTTAGAGCAGGCAAGGCCCCGCGTGGCCTCACGCATGCCCAGGCCACACACACACATGCCCAGGACACCCATGCTGGCCTCGCTGTGTGCTGACCTGTCCATCAGATGTCACATCATCAGATCTGGCTGCTCTTGCAGATCCAGTATGTGCTTACTTCTGGGGTGTTTCTCTGCGTCAGAGCTCTGCATGCAGAAGACCGCCTGCACCTGTCCATCCGCATTGCTTAAAACCTAAACAGGGAAATGGGGAAACCCTCACTAATGTGTGGTCACACTGACGCCAGCCCCTTCTTTTCCAGGTGAACTTGACGTTGCATCAGCGAGACCAGCAGCTCGCTGACCTGCAGCAGGAGCACCTGGACCTGCTGAAGCAGCTCACCTCAACGCAAGAGGCTCTGCAGAGCAGGGAGCAGTCCCTCGGCGCCCTGCAGGTGCGCTTTGACGAGCTGCAGGCTCGGCTGGAGGAGCTGCAGGGGGAGGCCGTCTGCAGGGATGACACGATCCGCTTCCTGCAAAACGAGAAGATTGTCCTGGAAGTGGCTCTGCAGGCGGCCCGAAGTGGCACGGAGGAGCTGGACAGGGACACCCAGTGCCTGGAGGAAGGGGCCGAGCATACGTCGGAAACTTTGGAGCAGCTGAGACAGGAATTGGCTGTCAGGTCCAGCCAGGTAATGCCATTGGCTCTCACTTTGTAGCCCTGCACGTGTGAATCGGCGCCAACTGTTTGGCCCTTTCTTTGAGCCCCTTGTTCTGTAAACGTGAAAGAGTGTGTCCAGGGCAAGACCCAGGCTTCCGTAGACAAGGGACCCCACCTGCTAGCTGCTGGTGTGCTTCCGACCCTGCTGTACTGCTGGGCGCTTAGATGCCAGGAGCTGGGAAACTGAGTCACACTTGGGCTTTGAAACACCAGTTTCTGTCCATGGGTGACGTGGAGCTCAGACGGGAAATACGGTGTGGGGCCTCAGGGTTTTCCTTCCTGTGTGCCTGACTGCGCTGGGACCCACTGGACAGACACGTTGGCAGGAGACTCGGGGCACCAGTGGGTGAGGGCAGGGAGGCAGCCTGAGGGTCTGGGTGCATGTGGGCATGAGTTAGCACACCACTGCTGGGAGCCCCCACACTAAGAGCATGACGTGACTTGCTGTGGCAGCTTGTCCAAAGTGTGGACTGCATGTGGCCCAGGGCGGCTGTGACTGTGGCCCAACACAAATTCGTAAACTTTCTTAAAACAGATTTTTTGGTGACCTTTCTTTAGCTCGTCAGCTCTCATTAGTGCAAGTGTGTTTTATGTGTGTCCCCGGGAAGCCACAAGCTTGGATGTCCTGCTACACGCACGTTAGAAACCACAGAACAGAAAGCCTCAGGGTGTGCAGGAAGTAGAGCTGAGGTCAGGGAACCCTTTGTCTCCAGCTCCCACTTTATAAGCACTGAGGACAAGAAGAAATCAGGGAGCATCTCCCCTCTGGGAGGTCAGGCAAAGGCGGCCAAGTCCTGGGCAGACACTGACCATATGAGTCACCGTCTGGGCCGTACACACCCAGGTAGCCCGTCGCCACCTCTGAGCCGGAGTTCACAGGCATCCTGTGAACTCCTCCAACAATTTGACTTTACTGATCCGTTATTTCAGTCATGGGGCTTCAGCTGACACTTGGAAAACTCTGGAAGAGACATTTGTTGGTACCAGGCATTGTTGATAGTATTAAAATTTTTTTTTTTTTTTTTTGGTTTTTGGTTTTTGGTATGTGGGTAGCTCCCTGACTGGGAATCGAACCCAGGCCGCAGCGCTGACAGCGCCACCACTGAAGCCTTAAGCCACTACACCATCAGGGAACTCCCGTATTAAAATTTTACAAGTGTTATTAACAAGGTTGCTGGTAGCTGCACCTTGGATTGAGATTATTATCCTAAAAACAGAGTGGAGAGGGAGTAATGGTGGCCTTCCTGTCTCACTGGGAAGCTGTCTTTTCAGTCCTGACTCAGGGACCCAGAGTCACCTCACTCTGAGGACCAGAGCTGAGCCACCAGTGTAGTAATGTCTGTGCACGTGTGTCCTCGTAGGTGGAGCACTTGCAGCAAGAGACAGCTGCTCTGAAAAAGCAGATGCAGAAAATAAAGGAACAGTTTCTTCAGCAGAAGGTAAGCTGCTGTAGTTGGTTCTCTTGCTGTGAAAGTGGTCACGTGCACTTTGATCCCTTCACCAGAACTACCGTATTTTCTGCAGCATAAGGCGCACCGGATTATAAGGCGCAATCTCAATTACGGGGTCTATTTTTGTACTTAACCCATACATAAGGCGCACCATATCATAAGGTGCATGCTAAAACATACGGTCTACAAAAAAAAGGTAACGGAAGCAAAACAGAGTTTAGTTGAACTTTATTCTAGTATTTAACAGTACACTCACATTATTTTTTAATCAATCTTCCCCCACAAACCCATCAAAGCCCTCATCTTCTGTGTCTGAATTGAACAGCTGGGCAATTTCGCCATCAAACAGGCAGAGGTAAGCGTACGTACTGTTCTCTGATTGGTTTATCGCTGCCAGCGTACGTAGTGTACGTATTACGTCCCCGTGTCAGCGGGAAATGGTCCGACAGTCAGTCAAGCGGCGCGCTTACCAAAGTTGCACAACATTTTTACAGATTTTGGAACTCAGTGCACACAAAGGCGCACCGGATTATCAGGCGCACGGCTGGTTTTTGAGAAAATTTAAGGTTCTTAGGTGCGCCTTAGAGTGTGGAAAATACGGTAAGTGGCTCAGGGAGCAGTAACGTGGATGCTTCAGTTTTTCAAAGGCACCTCACTGATGCTAAGACACTGTCCTCACCCCCACATTGGAACATCACAGTGGGGTTGGCATCTGTGCCACATGGATCATGCCCTGTTGTCACATCAGGGTGAGCACCACGATCACACGGGCTGAGTTCTGTTTAACAGACGTTTGAAAAAGTCACACCGTGACGCAGCAAAGAAGTCATGGTGCAGGCGTGACGCTCCCTGTGTTAGTGAAGCCAGTATGCACCAAGGGTCTGAAGAGGGCCAGCCCGAGGGACTTTTGTCCTGAGACAGACAAGGGCTTCCCAGCAGATCCAGGCAGGGACGCGGAAGGCAGAAGCACTTGTCAGAGTCCCGGAGGGGATGAGGCAGTTACGGTGCCCGCAGTGGGCGTGGCGTGACAGCTCCGTGCACCCCCAGACTTGTGCAGGAGGGTGAAGTAATGGGGTGTCTTGAGTTTCATGCAGTGTGCTCTCATAGCCCCAAAACGTTGTACCCTGTGTACATTTTGCCTTTTGTTCAAACCACGTGCCCCTCGGGAGGCCCTGCGCACGCTGGTCAAATCATGTGGCCCCCGGGGAGGACCTGCGCACACTGGCTGCAGCTTGTCTTGGGCAGGTGATGGTGGAGGCCTACCGCCGAGACGCCACCTCCAAAGACCAGCTCATTGGCGAGCTGAAAGCCACAAAGAGGAAGCTGGATACAGAGGTGCAGGAGCTGCGGCGAGAACTAGTCCAGCTGCGAGGGGACAACGCGTCCCTGGAGGCAGAGCGGTCGCACCTGCACAAGGAGGCATCCCAGGTCCAGCAGCAGATGGCAACTCTCCAGCAGCAGCTCGAGTCAGCGCAGAAGGAGCGTGACGAGATGGAGACGCGCCTGCAGGTCCGGGCGGGGCGGGGCGGCGCGACCCAGGTCGGAGGAGCCAGCCTGGCGGGTGAGGGGGCAGGCCCCACACAGAAAGCCATGGTCACCTGGTGTGAGGTGGCACAACATCCCCGGTGCAACACAGCGCGTGCAGAGTGGGCTGGGATGGGCGGGCATCCTGCTGCAGGCATTGGGCCCCGGACTTCATGTGTAGTGGGGGCCGACGAGGGGCACAGAGCAGGGTCGGGGTCGATGTGCAATGTGAGGGCCCTGTGGGGGGGGGTGCAGTGTGGGGCGGGAGCCTGGTGAGAGACGGGGCAGTGTCATGCGCCCAAGGAATACGAGTACGGGGAGAGTGAGGCCTCCGTCCGGTCTGCCCGGGCTGAAGGGCCCTTCCTGAGATGAGAAACGGAGAGAGGGTGCGAGAGCAAGGGGCTCGTCAGAGAGGCTAGGGGCGGGGGCCTGTAGGCGGATGACTGGAGGCCTCAGGCTGAGAGTTGTGGGGTGGCGGCGAAGCCAGGATGTGCAGTGGGCTCAGTGGGGACACCTGCAGCGGCACCTGTGCGCTTTGTCAGGGTGCTGGGCCTTGAGCGAGGCCGGAAGGTGGGCCCAAGGCCACCCTCTGTAGTTCAGCCCCTCCGGGTGCTGGGAAGAGCTGGGGAGGGCCCAGGGGTGCCCCCTGAGCTCTGGGCTGCGAGGACAACAGGCTTTGCCTCCTCATGGCCACTCCCCCTTCTTCCAAAGTCTTTGCAGTTTGACAAGGAGCAGACGGCTGCTCTCACGGAGGCCAATGAGGTGCTCAAGAAGCAGGTGGAGGAGCTGCAGCAAGAAGCCACCAGGTGAGTGGGTCCTGAGCTGTGCTCGCTGTTGTTTCAGGACATGTCCTGTGCTCGAGGAACCCCGGCTCCCTGACAGGGCTTGTGTCCACTTGTCCTTCATGTTTTGCTCATGCACATGTCCATGCACACATGCACATGTACACAGGCGCACACGCGCGTGGGAGCAGCCTCCTAGGGACGCACACCCTCTCGGCACGTCCTGTACCACTGTGCTCGTGTCGACCAGGGGCTGACTCGTAAGCCGGGAGGTGGGACGTATTAGTGTTCGTGAGGAGCACGGGAGCCCCCGTTTAGTAGGACAGGACCGTGGTGTCCATCACGGGTCACGTACAGGAGGGGAGCAGGGCAGACCTACGCGTGCTGCTGTGCCTGTGGTCGCTGCCACTGCCACGTCTGGGATCTTGGACTCGTGGGGCATCAGTAGCTGGAGAGGGTGGCGCTGGGGCAGGCAGGGATGAACGAGCAGATGCAGCTTCCAGGCGATCGCGTCGTGGTAAGTTCAGATGGCCCTGTCCCCCGCCACACCCCAGGGCCATTGCGGAGCAGAAGCAGAGGATGAAGCAGCTAGGCTGGGACCTGACCAGTGCCCAGAAGGAGATGAAGACCAAACACAAGGCCTATGAGAATGCCGTGGGCATCCTCAGCCGCCGTCTGCAGGAGGCCCTTGCAGCCCGCGAGTCCGCCGAGGCCGAGCTGAGCCAGCTGAGAGCCCAGGCGGCCAACGGAGGTGGTGACAGCACACTGCGCGTGGGTACCTGGGTCTGCTGCGCCCATCTCCAACGGAGAGGCACTGTGGGGCGGGACATGCTGGAGCGTTTCCCCCAGAACACTTGAGACGGGGTAGGAGAGGGACAGGACTCATGTGGCAGCGTCTCAACTGCCAGGCAAGACTCCTGAAGCAACAGCATGATGGTGGGAACCCTGTCCCGTGGGGACGGCAGAACAGACAAGGGACCTCCGGGGAAGCTGGTGTGCGCAGGGGCTCTGCTGACAGGTGTCCCTGGAGGAATGGATGGAGGTCAGTGTGGGACGCAGTGACATGGGGGCAGTACTGCCGCCTTTGACTCTCAGGTCACTTTCTGTGTCCACGGTGCCGGCTCTGAGGATGACAGAGAACGGGCAGGGTGGTTGGAGCTCTTGACTGGGGGCTCGCATTCACGAGGTAAAGGCTCTCCCTTGGGGCATCCCAGTGTCAGTGTTTCCCCTGGTCCGGGCCAGCTTTGGGTCTGACCGGTTCCTTTCACTTTTGCCAGGAGGTGTGAAATTCCACCTGAGTAAATTAATTTCTGTTTTGTTTTTTACTCTCCGGTTTGTGTCATTGCTCTGAGCTTTCGTAATTGTATTTCTCCTTACATGAAGTTTTGTGTGCTCTCCGTGTGAGACCTTAGAGCAGGAAGACGCTGTATCGTGGCGTGGTACTTTTGTGCCACATTAAATAAATACTCCCCCGCCCCCCGCCGTTACTTGTACACGTGGGGAGGACGGATATAGTCAGTTACGTACCCCTTCTTTTCTAAAGGTTTTGTCTTTAATTCCTTGGCCTGCGGGAGTTCCCTGATGGTGTAGTGGCTTAAGGCTTCGGCACTGGCGCTGTCAGTGCTGCGGCCTGGGTTCGATTCCCAGTCAGGGAGCTGCCCACATACCAAAAAGCAAAAAAAAAAAAAAAAAAAAATCGTTTAATTCCTTGGCCTGCGTGGTAGGTGGTGGGGTGGTGCCTCAGGCTGCCAGCCCATTGCCCTCGGCGCCTGTCGAGCAGGGACCTTGTCGGGTTCTCCCCTTCATCCTCAGGAAAACAGGGCTGGCGGGAGGTTAATGTTAGGACCCTCATTAGGAAGCTGAGCTCAGGCAGCAGGTGCACCACAGCGGCCAGTGTGTGTACAGCACGCGTCGTGTTGGCAATACCAGGCCCTGTGTGGCTTATTGGCACAGGTAGTAAATTATAGCTCCCACCTGCAAGTCAGAAATTTTCTGTATTTTCCAAGCATTTTACCCAGAGGCTCTTGTTTGTGAGTTGCTAATTGTGCACGTGGCTAGTGAATTAAGGCCCACAGAGGATAGTGAAGGGTGGGGAGGAGCTGTGGTCAGCACCTGTCACAAGCGTGTGGAAACCGGGACCCAGCCTCCTGTCCCCCTGCTAGGAGAGAATCCAGGCCCTGGAGGCGGAGCTGCAGTCCGTTGGCCACAGCAAGGCGATGCTGGAGAAGGAGCTGCAGGAAGTCATCGCGCTGACCAGCCAGGAGCTGGAAGAGCAGCGAGAGAAGGTGCTGGAGTTGCAGGATGAGGTAGGCGAGCCCTGCTGCCCGGGCAGCCCCCTGTGCAGAGCACGGCCCTGGTGCACAGCGGGGCCCTCGACCCAGACCGTGCGCTCGGTGGGCCGCTTCTGGGTCTTTGACCACCAGGCGTTGGGCACCCTGCACGCACAGTAGCACCAGCACGCTGGCAGGGACAGGGACCCCCCATTAGAAGGCGCTGGTGGCAAACAACAAGACACCTCCTCGTACCGGCTTAGCCCTTGGAAAGACGGGACGCGGCCCAGAGTGGCACTGGCTGTGGTGCGCTTCTGTGCCGGCAGTCCCATCTGGTGAGTGATGGCGCTGGCAGCAGAGCCTCATGGGGACTTGTTGCAGCTTCAGGAGTCGAGGGGCTTCAGCAAGAAGATCAAGCACCTCGAGGAGTCGAACAGGAAGCTGGGCCTGGAGCTGGAGCATGAGCGCGGGAAGCTGGCGGGCCTTGGGCAGTCAAATGCGGTCTTGCGGGAGCACAACAGTGTCCTGGAGACGGCCTTGGCCAAGCGGGAGGCCGGCCTGGTGCAGCTGAACCTGCAGGTACTGGGCCCAGCTCAGCGCTGCGCACACAGTCTCGGCCCACCAGCACCCACCCCCAGCCCCAGCGGGCAGAGCCCTCACTGCCTGTGGCTGAGTCCTGGCGGGGTGGTCACCAAGCATAGGGAACGCTCAGCCACTGCTATCACTGCAGGTGCAGGCCGTTCTGCAGCGCAAGGAGGAGGAGGACCGCCAGACACGGGAGCTCATGCAGGGCCTGCAGGCCGCATTGGACTCGGAGAAGCTGCTGGTGCATGGCCTCAGGGGACAGGTGCGTGCCCGTGGCCCCCCATTCTGCTCTGTGGCTTGGGGCGCCTTCGCTTCCTGTGTGGTCGTTCTGCAAACTGAGCATGCATGCCCTGGACATGGCAGTTCCCTTCTGGGAATTTTCTGAGAGTGAAAGTGTCATCACAGCATTGGGGGCAGTGGCAGGCTGGAAGCTGGAGGGCTCCGATGAGACCAGTGCAGTCATGCGCGTAGCTCTGCTGTCACGCATCGTGCTGGGGGAGATGTCCTGTGTGCAGTGCTGAGTGAGGAAACAATCCCAGAACACACGTGACCCCATGTGTGCTATGCAGGCAGCCAGGAGAGATGGCGGCCGGGGCCCTGGGCCGTTGTCTGCATGGGGAGCAGTTCTCCCGGCTGGCTCCTTCCCACAGCCATCCAGCCCCTGCTCCGTACTTTCTGCAGACCTCTCTCCTGGAATGAGGGTGGTAGCTCGTGTCCGCTTGTGTCCCCAGTGCCTGGCAGAGCACATGCTCTGAACATTTCTGCCATGGGGTACATGTGAACTGGGTTTTGCCAGGTCCTTTAAAGTATCTCTGATGAGGTAATGGAAATAGAAAGAAAGAGTTCCTTAGGTGAGACAGGAAAGCATTGTTTTAAAGGTATGTTAAGAATGTCATAACATGAAGAGCTCTTAGCTTGTTTGTGACCACGTCTGCTTGATGTGTGGTCAGCGCATAATGCGTTGCATGAGGTTGCTGCAACTGACAGTTCTGACTTGCATCAGGGACACGCCTACTTCTCTGTCCCCCAACCCCCTACCTTTGCTCTGTGCTCTAGTACCACTTACTAATTTTATTGTTACCTTAAACAAATCAGCTGGAAAATCCCCAACTAAAACTGCTGGAGGAATGACATATACTCATGTATGACTTAGAGTCCTTCCTTTCTAAGGAGAGTAGGTACGATGCTTATTTATTTGTCAGTGTGCATTTTGTCTGATAGTCCTGATCGTAAAAATAGTGCGTGCTAGCAAAGAGATTGTAAAAAGAGGGTAAACATTGCACTCTACACTATCCCGAATCTCTACCTAATGACAACCAGCTAATATCTCCTATTGGAGTTTCATGTTTTTTTTAACTTGTAAGAGTTCTTTCTATTAACACCTGTCATATGTCATAAGTAATTTTATTAAACTTTTTAAAATTGAAATACTTGCTGGTGCAATTAGACAAGAAAAGTAAGGAAGTGGAAAATTCTGTTATGGTCTGCGAATTTGCTTGTCTCCTCAGAAACCTCAAAAGAAACTTGTTAATTATGAAAAGGCTAGTTACACTGTACATGGGTAGTAGTCCGTAGCTTTATTATAGTCAGATGGTACTGTGAGAAGTAGATTCTAGATTCTTCACAGAAGTACATAAACTGTGAGTAAATTTAACAAGAGACATGCACAGATCCTTGAAGAAGACTGTGATAATTATTTAGACCAATAAAATCTTGGCCCCATTTGTTCACTCAGCAAGTAGTAGTAGCTATGTGCTGTGTACTTGCAACACGCCCGTGCCCCCTCTGTGGGGACCTGAACCCTCTGTGGGGACCTGGCGGCTTTGGCAGAAAACCTGCAAGAGCGGTGGGGTGCCATGGGGTGGGGTGCGTGTGCATGTGTGTGTGTAGTGGGGGTGGCAATGGCACGCCTCATGGCACAGATGGCACCCCAAGTGTAGCTCCTGCCTCAGCACCTGGTGATGCTGATGCCCCATCTTCCAGGTAGCTGCTGCCAAAGCAGAAGCAGGACATAACCGCCGCCACTTCAAGGCCGCCAGCTTGGAGCTGAGCGAGGTCAAGAAGGAGCTCCAGGCCAAGGAGCTCCTGGTGCAGAAGCTGCAGGCTGAGGCTGAGGCCCTGCAGTGAGTGCGGGTGGGGTGGGGTGGGGTGGGGTGTGTGCAGTGAGCTCCTGGGGGGAGTCCCAGGGGGCAGGGGGTATGTCTACAGTGAGTCCCAGTTGCAGGGAGGTCCGCACAGAGTCCGGGGGCATCCACAGGGAGTCCTGGGGTAGGGGCGGTGGTGCACTGCCCAGGCCGCGAGGTCACAGAAGGCCCCACTGCGTCTGCTGTGGGCACAGCTCCTCCTGCCGGGTGTCCTCATAAGGGTTCTCCATCTCTAATGGCACGTGCACACGAAGGTCCTCTGCATCATAGCAAGTCGCTGAGTACTGTACAGGCAAATCGGAAGGAAAACAGTCTAACTCCTGCCTCCAGAAGCCTCAGCTTAACCCCCAAATTGTGATACTGGCCCTGCCGTGCCCCTTCCTGCACCTTGCTGGTCCTTGGTTGGTAACAGCCCCCGAGAGTGAGGGGCACTCCCAGGCTCCCGTGGGCTGATTAGTACCCCCTGGAGTTGGACGTGTAGAGGGACGCATGTTGGTCCCTGAGGCACTGTCCCTCCCGCCGTAGTCTGTGAATGGGCGCCTCTCAGGGGTTTGCGAGGCAGTTGAGACGGCAGCAGGAGCTCCGAGGACAGTCCCTCGGAGTGCTCAGGGTGCACAGTGTGAGAGCGTTTGTCATCACGAGTCTCAGCCAGGACAGGGAATAGTCAGCTGGCTGCGTTCATGCTGGGGTAGGGTGCTTAATTTGGGGGGACACCAACTTCATCCCCCTTGGTTTTCACACCAGGGTTCAGGACGGGAAACATTCCCAGGAAATAGCGGGGTTCCAGGAGGAGCTGGCCGAGGCGCGGGCCCAGCTGCAGCACCTGCAGAGGCAGCTGGACGAGCAGCTGAGTAAACAGCCCATCGGAAACCAGGAGGTGACCTTCCCCATGGACAGGACTCACACAGCCAGCACTGCTGGGTGACACAGTCCACCCCTCCCCTGCCACTTAGAAAGCAGCATTTCTTGTCACTCTCTGACACTAATATGCAGAGATGTAGTTAGAGTGACTTCATAGCGCAAGAAGCCCCCTCTGAAATTCTTCTGGTCACGTGACTCTTCCGTCCTGTAGGTGGAGAATCTCAAGTGGGAGGTGGACCAGAAGGACAGAGAAATCCAGTCTTTGAAGCAGCAGCTGGAGCTGGCCGAGCAGCAGAGCAGAACGGAGCTGGCCGGCACTCAGCAGCTGCTGCAGGTACGGGTGTGCGAGGGCCTGGCCAGAAGGCCCGTGCGGCGTCCCCCCAGGCGGTAGCTGGCTGTCCCAACGCCAGCCCCACCCCCTGCGCCCCGCAGCGTCTGCGTGCGTGGCGGGAGAGCAGGTGAATGGAGGGCCCCTCCAGACCGTGCCACACGGCCCCGTTTCAGAGGGAAGGAGACCAGAGCCCAGTGCCACACCTGGGCTGAGCTGTGTCCAGTCAGTGAGACAGTGTATGTGAACGGTCAGCAGCCTGTGACAGTGATGTCACCCACTTGAGGACAGGGTTGGGAACACAGCTTATAGTGATGTCTACAGCAGCTATTAAAATTGACCCACATCCTTGTCGTGGTGAGACTTAACGCTAGTAGCTGGCCTTAGATTTCAGACGGGGGATGCCAGGGTTCCTTGCAGAGCGTACCAGTGAAGGTGTCACTGGCACATTTGCAGAGGCTCTGAGGCGGGAAGAGGAGTTGCAGGACGTGAATGTCACTGCACATGTCACAATCCCGAATGCTGCAGAGCAAGTAGTGACACGTATGGACTGGCACAGACTTCGTGTCACAACTGGTGTTTTCCTTTCAGCCTGTAGTGTCAGGACGTACAGAGACCTCTGCTCTTCTGTTTAAGACCTGCTTTTGACCCTGTGTTGACTTTCCTTAGAGTATCAGATCCGAGTTGGAGATGGTGCGGGAGGATCTGTCCACGACCCAGAAGGATAAATTCATGCTTCAAGCCAAAGTGTCGGAACTGAAGAACAACATGAAAACTCTGCTCCAGCAGAACCAGCAGCTCAAGCTGGACCTCCGACGTGGCGCGGCCAAGACGGTACCAGACTCCTCCGTCTTGCAGCTGAGCTGGGTCCCGTCAGTTTGCTTGGGCAGGAGGCTGGGGGTCTCCTAGTCGTTTAGATGTAACGTTGGGTCTGACCCGCAGTGACCGAGCGCTGTGTGAAGATGACTGGTGGAGCAGCTGCTGGGAGAACAGGCCACGCCGTTTTACGTTGGTGCCTTTTCCAGCAGAATGTTTGCTGCTTTTCATGAATTCACTGACTTGTACACCAAATGGGGCGTGGCTTGCTGTGTTAAACAGGAGCCCCCGGCCTGTAGGTGGGCCCAATGGGACACGGCAGCTCCCAGAATGGACTGTGGGCTGGGGAGCCTGGGAGCTGCAGTCACCAGCCTTGCTCAGGTTGTCTGATACCTGGCATGTGTTTCTGGTCCGTGTGTATAAGTTAGAGCTTCCTTAACAGCGTCTGCCCATCTGCACAACGTTTGAAGTCCTAGAGAGGGGAGTTGTGTGAGCTGGACAGTTGACTTAATTTCTTAGGGGAACTCTGAGTCCCGGTTGTGGGCTTGTGTGGCTCCTCCCTGGGGGCCAGGGCTGTGGTGTGTGCTGTCACGTGCAATTAGGGGGAAGCTTTCTGTTCAGCCAGCATTTCTTGAGCCCCTCTGGCTGCCAGCTCGGGCGGTACAGATGCGTGGGACGTGCCTCCTGGGGGGCCGCGTGGAGCTGGGGGCACCTCCGACCGCTAAGCATGTTCTTTACAAACAGAGGAAGGAACGGAAAGGGGAGGCCAGCCCTCCCAGCCCCATGACGCCAGTGAAGGTCCCCGACTGCCCGGTGCCGGCCTGGCTGCTGGAAGAGCTGCTGAGGCCCCCCCCTGCCGTGAGCAAGGAGCCCCTCAGGAACCTCAACAGCTGTCTGCAGCAACTCAAGTACGTGGCGGGCCTCTGTGAAGTGGGTCACTCTGCCCCCATGGTGAGATATGGAGCTCAGTGACCCTGAGCCCTTAAGCCCATCTCATAAGGCCAGTGTTCAGAAGGCGTGGCCAGTGTAGATGCCGCCGGTGGCAGACCCTAGCCGTTCTTCCCCAGACCTCCTCGAGCAGAAGCCTGTGTGTGCAGCCTCATGACCCCTTGGCCTCCGCACAGTGCACCGGAGCGTCGGGGGTTCCGTGACCCCATCGGTGTCGTCCCCATGAACTGGTTCTCTTGCTGTGAGGGGACGGCCATCTTGGGGAGGACGCTGTCTCTCCTGGCCTCCCTTTGACTGCATTCCCACCTTTGTCTCCCTCATCCCCAGACAGGAGATGGACAGCCTGCAGCGTCAGATGGAGGCTCACACCGTCACCGTGCACGAGTCGCTGTCGTCATGGACTCAGGGGGACCCCGCCAACAGCCTCGCTCCCCCGGGAGACCACACCCACCCCAGGGGAGACATTGAGCCCTCCGGTGCAGGCGGGGCATCCAGGGACGGGCTGGGAGTGGAGAGCACTGAGCACCCCCACCCTGCGTGTGTGTAATGGCCTGAGGGCCACTCTCCCCGAGGTCATTCACGGGGCTCTGCTCCTTGCTTATCCCAGGATGGAACTTCAGGTTTGCATTTGCCTTGACAGCGAGAGCCAAGGGTTAGAGAAATAGTCACTTGCAGACCGCAGCTAGCTTTCCCACAAAATGACCAAACCTTAAAAACCTAGCTTACATCTCGGCGAGAAGTATTTGGAGGTGTCTGAGCGTTATTTGCAGGAGTGACCTCATGGGGGACGGCAGGGTTGCCGTGGAAACCTGCTGTGTACCACTGTCCCCCGCCCCATGTGATTCCGTCAGCGCTTCACGTCCCTGCAATATGACACTTCATTTGCACCTTTGTTTTTTATTTTATGTTCAGTAGCCATCGCACCACGGGATGTGGGTATAAATACTCGGAAACGGTCTAACCTTCAAAAAGTATGTGCTCGCATTATTTAAGAATGACCTGAATTGTGTTTTCATTGATTGCCTTTTGAAAATCTGCTGTCAGGAAATCACGCACATGTAGGTAAGGGGTGTCGGTCAGAAATTTATATTTTAAGAAATATAATTATTTTATTTACTCTGCCTTCTAAAACCAAATATTCTTAGACAAAGAGTGTTTTCGTTTCACTTTATTTTTGAGGGTCTTTTCCTTGTCACCACCACACCCAGCAGGCCCCAGCCCTGCTCGGCCTCACTTTGACCAACCACCGCCCAGGCCTTATGGCCCCCGACACCCAAAAGGTGGCACAGTCCCCACGTGCTGACAGGACATGTGAGGCCCCCAGGGTGGGGGCCAAAGGTGAGGAGGACAGGCCCCTACAGGCTCCACCCCGCTGTCCCCCAAGGCCTGTGGTCATCAGGAAACTTTTTGGACTCAGTGGTGACAGCCCCCAGGAGGGCCAGAGGACCGTCCACCTCATTTAGAGACGTAGAGGAAGGCGTCCAAGGTTCCCACGGGTGACGTCAGCCCTGAGTGTGTGAGATCGATGTGTGTACACTTCCACCCAGGATGCTTGGACACCACAGAGACTTCAGGTGTGTAAGTCTGTCCCCCTGGTTTGCTAAGAAAGCCTAAAACAATATTTATTGTTACAAGTTAGAGAACAGGTCCACGTGCCTCTGGCCGATCTGGTCTGAAGGTGATGTGTGACGTGTCGGGCCCAGACACGCTCATGTTAGCGTGTTACTGCTTGTCTCTGTTCTCTTATAATAGCTGTTAGAAGGTCAATGGATGTAAACGTAGCATTAACCACAAAGACGTGTCGTGTTTAAAAACTATTCCCAAGCAAGTATTGGAACTTCTAAAACGTATGTGTCATTTGTACAGGGTTAATCTTGAAATAATACTTGAAAAGTTCATTATAAATGTGTCCTACTTTTCATCTTATGTTGGAAATCATTTTTGACAAAATTATTTTTGTACCATTGAAAAGAAAAATGGTCAGTTTCTTCAGCTGCATTTTCCTTTGTTTTAATTCTAAATCCCAACAAATGGCCCCCGGGCTCCAGCCACAGCAGAAGGCCTGCCCGCGCGCGTCGGCACCATGTGCTTCTCTCCAAGGAAAGGACCGACTGAGTCTGAGCACATCCGTCAGCTGAAAGCCAGCCCTTGCTCCCCGCCCCCCTTTGTCTAGTTAGCTTCCGTGTGCGCACGCGTGTACACACGTGCCTCCTGGCCTCCTGCCATCACCCTGTGCCGCCACCCTCCTCAGTTCCCATCTTTCTCTTCAGCAGAGACACCAGACCTGTCTTTGGTCTCAGCTCCCAGGTGGCCCCAATGTGGTGTCTGGTGTGACAGTGTCCCCAGACCCCTCTGGGGCCTTCTCTGTGCCAGCTGACACCGGTGGCCTTGAGGCTTCCTTAACAAGTCACCTGAAACAGGATGTGGAACCTTTAAGTCGCCTGCTCCTGATCTGTGGAGGGCCTTTGTTTTGTTGTTTTTTTCTCATATCTGCAAGGGACCTGGCTGGCACTTCTACCTCCCAGAGCTGGATTCTTGAGTGAATAACGTGTGAGACGCTCTTCTGTGGTGGGCAGGGTGGGAATTGGGAATTTACTCGTGAAAAACAACAGTCGCATCTGGAGTGCTTGTGGAGACAGGTGTGCAGGTGTGGCTCTGCGTGGCATTTGTGTATCTGGCTCCTGTAGGAGGAGCACAGTGTGTCACGTCGTCACGGCAGAGGACATCGGCCAGGACCACTCAAGACGTCATGACTCATTTCTCTTACGTTGCGAAAAACCTTTCCGCGCCATGGTAATCCGTGCTCTTCCCCACAGTGCACGTCACAGAGGTGCCATGGACCTCACCAGTTTCCATGCCTTTGTCCTGGCATTTGGAAGGCACAACGGGCAGGGCCTTTGCCGGGCCGTGCAGCACAGGAAGCCCTCCCAGGCCCCCGTGTTAGGAAGAGCCTCCTGGAAGCCCTCTCCCTGTGAAGACTTTCCTTGGTGTAGGGCCTGCTGAGTCACCGTGATGTATGTGTCTACTTCATGAGTATTTTTTTAAGTAATGTGGTATGTAAGGATTTCTAGCCGTGAGAGGGACCGGCGTGTCTGGAACATCCTGGAGCCTTCTTCAAGGACCCTGGGACATGAACGGGACTGGGACATGGGACACTGAGCCTGAGTCACACAAGCTCAGTGAGTCCACGCTGCAGGGGATCTCAGTGTGTGGTGGTCTCAGGTTATAATAGGATCCTTCCTGAATGTAATATTTCAGAGGGTCTAGAAAATGCGGTGGTTTTAAGTTATTCCTCATAAAGGGAGTCCCCAGGTTGGGGCTGTTCAGGGGAAAGGTGTCACCATGCACAACGAATTGTAACTTTAAAAAGCATGTTGGATTTTTATAAACTTAAGCGTGCTTGGGAATTCCTTAAATTTTGTGCAATAAACTATTTTTTGTTAAAGATTCTCACTTCATTGGGGGCTTGCAAATATATATTTTGTCATCTTGGGAGTAACTTTTATATCACGTTGTTGTCACACATAAACGCTTGTCTTGAATGAATGTTCCTGATTTGCCAAAGTCTCGGGTGGACTGTGAAATCCGCCTGTAGCCGCCTGCAAGTCAGTGCCCAGGTGGGAAGTGTTCCTGGGAGACGGGGTGGCAGGTGGCCTCCTAGACTGGAGTGCTGTCCCTCAGCGTCATCCCTCTGATGCAGTGGGGCCATGGAGGTCTCTGTTTTATGGCTCCGGTTTCACCGTTTTCTTTTTCCTTTTTTTCTTTTTTTTTTTATGTGGGTAGTTCTCTGGCTGGAAAATGAATCCAGGCCGCAGCATTCACAGTGCTGAAGCCTTAGACACTACACCACCAGGGAATTCCCAAGGTTTCACCGTTTGCATCCACACAGAGTTCTTCATCAGGAAGAGTGACCCAGATGTCATCATCAGTGAGATGTCATAAATAACCCTCAGAAGATGTGCAGGGAGAACGAGTGGCTGCAGCATGCTTTCGTGGGGGTGGCATGCATTTTTCCTTTGACCCCATCGGCTTTTGCACGTTGGCCTTGGGTAGCACGTGACCACGGGTCTGTGTAGGCTCTCGGACCACCTGTTGCGGTCACGAGCATGTAATGGGGCTAAACCTCTGCAGGCACTAAACTGTCGAGCTGGCATTAAGGTGCATCCGCGAAGGGTCAAGGACTTGGTGCCGACGGGACGCACACTGTTCAAAAGTCACTAGGTCACTCAGAAATCCCACGTTTCATGCAAACTATGTGGGAAACACAAATGGGACCATTGATACCAGTGCTATCCAAACATGATGGCTGTTGGGGGAGCCTCCAAGCCTCCCCCAGATGAACAGGAGTTCTCAGTCCTCAATGACTTCTAAGGCCAGTGCAGCACTGACAGGAATTTTGGTTGCTTTTATTCGTGTGGTTTTTTTTTTTTTTTTTTTTTTGGCTTTTTTTTGGTATGTGGGTAGCTCCCTGACTGGAAATTGAACCCAGGCCACAGCGCCGAGAGCGCCAGCGCCGAAGCCTTAAGCCACACCACCACCAGGGAACTCCTTTATTCGTGTTTTTGCTCGACAATGAATGCTGCAGAATCTGGACACAGTGGGAGACTTTAAACCTGTTGCTGACCCCACGCTTTCCTGTTTGGTGTGGGGCGAGGCTCCTGCGCGGATTCCCCTCATGTCCACTGTGTGTCCACTGCTGTTGGAAGCATGTGTTCATGCATTCCTTCCAGGGACCCTGCAGGGTTAAGTGCAGTACACACAGCTCGACTTTCAAACCCTGTACAACTGGGCCTGAGTCACCCTCTCCAGCCTTTCTTGGTTCACCCGCACTTTGTGAGTTGTGCTGTCCACCACGTACATGATCCTCATCTGCTGCTGGGAGGTGGCAGCTGCAGCCATTCACATAGGCATGTGCCTTCTGGGCCAGCACCGGCCAGCTGCCAAGAAGCGCTTACAAGGTGGTGCTGACTGGTGCTGGTCAGTGGCTGATGCACAATGGCCAGGTGCAATTACCACCCCCGTTTACCACGGAGAAAATGGAAGCACTGTTACCCCACAGGTAGGGGCAGACAGGAGCCAGCTCTCATCATTACACAATGGCATTTAGTCATAAAAAGTTCAAACCTGGGGAGTGGCGGGGAAACCGAGATCTGCTCTCTGAGTACTTAGTAATTAACAACAAAAAAAAACCTGTAAGATTTCACTCTAGCAAGGCCTTCTTTATTCCTTTTCAACTGTAGACAGAATCTACACTAAGAAAGTGTACACTTAGGTGAGTTTTGACAAATGTCGATCGATATGTACCTGTTATTATCGACCCAAGCAAGATGCACAGTGGTTCCTTCCTGCCCCTCCAGCTAAGCACCCAAGGCCACCACCAGCACAGATGCTGAATCTCGAGACTCATGAATGGAACTTGTAGCACGCCGTTTTGTGAGGGGCTCTTTTGCTCAGCACGGCTGTCAGACTCACCCACGTTGCTGAATGTAGTATACCAACCACCATAGGGCTGTCACAGCTGGTTTATCCACACACCTGGGTGTTTCCTTTGTTAAAGAGAAAACCACCGGCCCAAAATGCTGTCACTCATGCTGAAAGCCCATGACACCAAATCCAGATTTAATACCTGATCAAACTGCAGTTTCAAACTCTCCCAGAAACAGCCAGTCTGGAATGTTCTGGCCAACACCCTGAGGTCACCTGTCACTTGGGCCCTCTCACATTCCCTCCCTCCCGGCAAGAAGGAAGCTGCAATCTGCCTGATAAAACCCTTTCTCTTTCCAGGCTCAAGAATCACCTCTTCTTTCTTTTTGTGAATAGCCCCCTTCCCCACCTGCCCCCTATAAAACCACTGCGCACGGCCCTCAGAGCCCCTTTCAGTTGCTGGATGAGATGCCACCCCATGCACCAATCGCTGCATTACAGCCAATTAGATCTTCAAACTTCCTCAGGGGGACCTGCTGTGAAGATTCGGTGCACTTCCATTTCCATACCCGAGGCTGCACTGCTGAGCCTGCCTCACTGTTTTTCAAAGTGGTTAACTCACTTCACGCTTCCCTCCAGCACTGTGTGCAAATTCCCAAACGCTCCACATCCCCAACAAAACCTGATATACCAGTCTTCTAATTTCAACCATTCTGGGGCGGGCAGAACAGTATTTCATTGTGAGGCTGCAGTTCACCCATCCTCAAATCCACTGGCTCTTCTGTGACGCCCAAGCGACTGTCAGGATCGACCAATGATCCTGTAACAAGGATGTCCATCATGTTTCTGTGTCTTTTCCTCTACTTTAGAGACTGCTGTCCAGATTACGGACAGTAGAATGCATCCGTTTGTTGTACATACCTGGGCATTCTGACAAGCACACGCCGTCCCGTGAACACCCCATAATCGGGAGGAATGCTTCCCTCAGTCCCTAAAATGCCCCAGGCCACTTGAGAAGCGACCACTGCCGCTGCGCACGGCCCACAGGACTGGGTCACCCCGCAACTTTCACCGACTCCTGGTGCAGCCCTCCGCGCTCCCAAGGCAGGGCGGGGAGAAAGCGCCTCCCTCGGGCCAAGAAAATGAAAATCATACCGAACAGGTAGAGCAGGCTGCAGAGTTAACAGGAACGCCCACCCGGGCACACGCTGCGGCTCTAAGCTCCAAGCCGCAGGAAGCGGTGCTGTCCAGGAGCGTTGGGTCGTTTCCAGGGAAACGGGAACAGCCCGGTAAGGGGGGGGGGGGGCCCGCGCGGCGCGCCGCCGCCGCCCGCCCTGAGACCCGGCCCCCGCGCCCGCCTCAGGACCCCGCGCTCCGAGCTGCCCGCGCCACTGCCTGACGGCGCCCCCGCCCATCCCGCGTGTCAGAGGTCGTGGAGCCTCAGCTGCGCTGCCTCCTCAGGCCGCCAGCCGCGAAGGCGAGCGCTCCAGCTCGCGCGAGGGGCTCTGGCCCCGCGCCGGCCTGCCCCGGGAGCGGCGCCCTCAGGCAGTGGTGTGGGCAGCCCGAGGCGCGGGGACCTGAGGAGGGCGCGGGGCTCCCCGGGGGCGGGGGCGGCGGCGGCGGCGGCGGCGGCGACGGCGACGACGACGACGACAGCGGCCGGCCGGGCGGGCGGCGGCGATGCTGTGGCCGCGGCTGGCGGCGGCGGAGTGGGCAGCGCTCGCCTGGGAGCTGCTGGGCGCGTCGGTGCTGCTGATTGCGGTGCGCTGGCTGGTGCGGCGGCTGGAGAAGCGGCCGCGGGGCCTGGTCCGACCCGGGCCCCCCGCCCCAGGCAAGGCCCGCCTCGCCCTTCTCCGCTCCCCGGGCCGGGCCGCGCCCCCAGCCGGAGCTTGCTCCGGGCAGGGACCTGCCGTCAAACGCCCAAGTCCATAACGCGCGGCGGGTGCGGGCCGCGTCGCTCGTGTGTCCGAGAGCGGGCGTGACGGAGAGGCCCCTCTCGGGGTCCTGCCGCCTCCCTCCCGCGCGGACCCGCGCCCTCCCTATGAGCCCCTCATTACCGAGCCCTTTCTTTTGCTCTCGCGTCCAGGTAGACAGAGAATCCGCGTGGGCGCTCTTCCCAGGTGGACTCCTGGGCTCCAGTTCCGGGGCAGCTGTAGAGGGGCAGCGTGATCCGTGCTCTGTAGGACTGTGTTCTCCCCTGTGAACAAATAAGTCATTTTCGAAATTTCTCAGTTGGAGAGGAGGGGCAGGTGGCAGCCAAAAGTTTTCTTTCTTTCTTTTTTTTTTTAAGGAACACAAATAGAGGGGATAATGAAATTCACCCCTCGTAGCTATCACCCAGCTACAAAAAGGCATTAATACTTTCTGACTCTTGTTTTATCGGTCACTGGTCCCTCGGCTCTCCTGCTGGAGTAATTTAAAGGCAGCCCTAGGTATCCTTTTACTTCATGTGTAAGCGCCACTGAAATGGTAGGTTAGTATGCCCCAGTCCTTTCTGGAGCGCATGTCTTAATCCTTGGTGTAGCTCAGATTCCATTTGAGGCTCACAGACTGTCTTTCTGATTGTTTCTTGTTTTCTCTGAAAGTGGAAGTGCCCACCTGGTGTGCAATAGATGCTTAGTTCCTACATCTCCGTTCGCTCTATCTCCAGTATTCTTTGCCTCAGGTAGACTCACATCCTAGGCACCTGGGAAATCTAGGTATTATCCCAGGCAGGCTGCCGTCCCTCACACCCCTCCCTTGGCCTCTGATCTGTCCCATCTTTAAGACCACCTGTTCTAATTTGAGCCCTTGACACCAGCCCCTTTCCTCAACAGTGGTCTGTGCCACATTTCTTACCTCCTCTGATTCTGCCTAATCATGGTTAAACCTGTGTTCCATACACGTAACTGCTATTACTCCAAGTACATTGAATAAAGCTCCAGCTCCAGTTCAAATCCATTTGTTTGCTGTATAACTTTAATGAGTTATTTAGCTTCTCTCTGTTTTGGGTTCTTCATCTGTAAAGTGGGGAGTGAACAGTGGTGATACTACACGGACATATTGTCACTGTTAAAGGACTTCATGCATGTAGAGTGCTTAGGAGAGAACCAGGGACATGGAAAGCCCACAAGACATTAAACATGAGCTATCGGTTGTTAGCATTAGCAGAATGCCAGAGCTATGTGGAGCCTCTGTTTTAAATCTGCATAACTTCAGGTCACTTGGGGCATAAAGTACAATATCTGCAGGGTAAATTTCTGGAGTTGGAGTTTTTTTTGGAAATTGTCCAGTTGCCTTCCTTGGGATTTGTTCCAAATTAAACTTCAGCTAGCAACAAATGAGTGTGCCTGTTCCCCAGTGCACTCACCTACCTAGAATGGAGTGTGATCCTATCATTTATAATTCTAGGTCATCAGATTCTTATCAGAATGAACCAGAAACTGCTTATCTTAGTTTTGTTTATATTATGATAGGTATGGAAACAAAAACTTATGGAAATTCTCATAGGGAATTCATAGACTCAGGAGAAACACTGAATTGAAATGAAACTTTGAAGCTGATTTTTTGCCACTTTTTAAAAAATAAGAACAGAGGTACTTACAGCTATTGAATTCATGTTTGTTGTTCTGGACCCAGGTGACATGACAATGGATGCCATCTTGGCTCGTTTGAAACTCCTGAATTCAGATGACCTTAGAGAAGAGATTATCAAAGCTGGATTGAAATGTGGACCCATCACCTCAACCACAAGGTTCGTTTTTGAGAAAAAATTGGCTCAGGCACTGTTAGAGCATGGAAGACCGCTGCCTTCACACCCTCCTGCCCAGGACACCGCAGGTGCCTCAGCTCTCAGCCCGGACACACAGAGAACTCTGACGTCTGCGGTAGGGGCTCCAGCTCAGCGGGTCAGCGTTTCTGACGACAGAGATTTTGGTTATGGCGTGGGCTTGAATCCTCCAGAGGAAGATGTCCTGAGGTCAAAGACCTGCTCTGTGCCCTTCAGTACTGCAGCTGGAGTTGAAGGTCACAAATCCGTGGCAAGGGTCTCTGCTGAGCCACCTCTGTACTACGGAGTGTGCCCAGGGTACGAGGACACCCCAGCGAGAAATGGTAATGTGACACGCATGTGGTGTTTCTTAGACGGGGTGTGTGGGCAGCAGTGCTAAGGCGATTTTAAAAATCCCAGACAGCAGAGGGGAAGAAAGAATGATCTAAACACTATAATCTCATCACCCCAAATCAATCACTGTTGGCATTCTTATATAAAGCTATCAAACAGTTTTTTTTAACTACATATGAATTTTTAAAAATTAAGAGAATTTGATTGTAGGAGGTCTTACTTCACTTCACTTACAGATACTTACTGACTGGCTACCATTTGTTAATCATCTCCCTCCTTTTTTCTTTTTGGATATGACCTGAGCACCTTTTCTGTTCATGAATGCAAATGTTCAATGAAGGTACAAATAATTTTCAACATCAAAGAATTGCAGTTTGAAACAAGACTAAAATAACTTTGAAAAGAATTAATGAAAACTTGATGTTGAATAGAAAGTCAGAAATTGTAGTCGTTACTACTGTGCATCATTTACCATGGCACCCCAAAATTCTGGGTTGGCCAAGAAGTCACTGTGTTTTTCTGTGAGTAAACGAAGGGTAGTTTTTTAAATGGAAAACACAATGACTTGTTGGCCCACCAAATGGGAGATTAGCACGTTACGATGTTACGTATCACGAGAGTAGAATGTTACTCAACCATGATATTCTCCTGTGAAGAATTTAGCGACACTGGAGATCAATGGTCATGAGGCAACTTCTTTTTTAAAATCTTTGTTGTTAGGAAAGTTGTCTTTTTTATACAACAATTAAGTGTATGTATTATTAAAGTAGATTATAAAGTAAATGTGAAATTTCTTTTCTCCTCCCCACTCAAATCTTACTGAAGTAACCACTGAGTAACTGCGCTGTGTGTGTGTGTGTGCGCACGTGCGCACGCATATTGCTTTTATTTTAATAAAAATGGGAAGTAGAAATGTCAGGTCAAAAGAAATGTGCTCTTTAAACTGAAAGCTGCCACCCGCCCAAGGTGTCACCACTCCCTGTGTGAGGTGTCACCACTCCCTGCATGCGCTGCCAACACTCCCTGCGTGAGGTGTCACTGCTCCCTGTGTGAGAGTTCTGAGAACAGGAATGGCCTGGTATCCATGCGTCAGTCACGCTGCACGTTCCGGAACTTCCCTTTGTGTCACTTGAATAAGGGAACCCTCTATCTTACTTCAGGTCGACTACTTTTCATGTGGTTCTAGTCTATGTATCTTTTCGATGAATCGCTTGGTACTATCTCTTGGTACCGTTCTTATTGGGCAGCAGATGTTACCATTCTTCTGTTGGTTAAAAATTTTCCCCCAATCTGTCATTTATAGTTTATGCACTTAGGAGAGTCTCATGAGAACTTGATTACACTAGCTCCCCTGTAGAACTTGAGTATTTTCATGTAACCTGTTTGGTGTGCTCTGTACTTATATAATGAAAACTTCCTTTTCCTGTATGTATTTCTTTGGGTCTCTTGGGACGCTGATAAAGGCATTCCCCACCCAGAATTATGTTTAAAATTCTCTTACATCGTTTTGCAAATATGTTCATGGCTTTTTAAATGTATTATTATTTTTATTTAGATCATTAACCCATGAACTTTATGTTTTAGTATGGAATGGTATCCTTGCATATAAAATTACATGCATGTATAAAATATGTAGCATGTTATTTATATCAAAACACATAGATTATTAAGCTTATTGTATTGTTGGGGCTAGCTAAGGCTGTTTTTTTTTCAAGATAAAAATCTGAACTACTCTGAAAGAAAAATCAGATAGCTGGGTGACAATTATTTGCTGTTAAACTCGAGGCCATCAGGAGTGAGTGACAGTGGCTCTCGTAACTCGTCCTTACTGTCCTTGGTTCCTTCCCCACGCAGAAAGGATTCACGTTTATGACGATAAAAAGCAAGCATTGCAAGCTGTCAAAATGATCAAAGGATCGCGATTTAAAGCTTTTTCAAGCAGAGAAGATGCTGAGAAATTTGCTAGAGGAGTTTGTGATTATTTCCCTTCTCCGAGCAAGACCTCTTTACCGCCATCGCCTGTGAAAATAGCACCGCTGTTTGGCAACGGCGGGTTAAAAGGTAAGGAGCAGTTCACACCTGGGCATCTCTGCCACGTTAACCCCCAGAGTTTTTCCTGCTCTCTTCTGGCATTCAGAGGTTTTCCCCGGTTACTTTGCTGGGAAGTTAAGGCCCAGGCCGGCGAGCAGCTGCAGGAGAATGGGTAGCTGGGTGGTCCAAGGGGTGGGTACACGGACCACAAGGGTGAGGTGATGGGGGCTGCACAGGCCCGAGGTTCACGAGGCTGAGGGAGCAGGAGGGCCGTCCTTGCCCCCCTCCATTCTGCCCCCTTATCTCCCTCTCTGCGCTGCCTGTAGGGTTCAGGGCCTTTTCGATGCTGAGCCCAGCCTGTTTCCCACTGGAAGGTACAGCTAGCTGCCTCTAGGACCGTGGCACCTGCTTTGACCAGACGACCCTAAAAAGTCAGGCTCCCTGGCAGCAGCCGTCCAGTTAGAAATCTGACCACACCCACTGTGCTCGGACCTGGTCTTGGGAGGCGGCCTTTGCAGTCAGCACTGTGCCAAGCCCCGGTGGCCTTCAGCTTCCCAGGCCGCCTCCGGTCCCCGCTCAGAGTCCCCCGTTGTCCTGCCTCCTAGGCTGGCTGGGGTGCCAGAGGAAGGCTGTCTCCTCACAGACATCTGGCCGTCGGTCCCGAGTCTCCTCTGCCTCCTCTCCCCGGTTCCCTAACTGGGCCTTAAGGGTGCTTCCTCCATGGCAACCAGGGTGATTTCACACAGTTACAGTTTCCCTCTGCAGTTTGCGAAAATTTCCCTCCAGAACATCTTTTCCGGACGTTTCTCAGGTGTTGTAATTAAACTGAAAGAGATACTTCTGGCTCACGGCCTTTGTGGAAGTGCTCCGTGCACTTCAAACACCTTGGGGGATGCTGGTGGCCCTGTGCCCCCTGTCCGTCCTCTGCCTGCTGAGCTCAGCACCCCTTCAGCAAGGCTTCCTGGCTGCAGGGCAGTCGGGTCTTTCTGCCACGGCTGTGGGCTAGGACATGGTCCTCCTGCTGTGTGCTGTCATTGTTTCTCACCTGCTGCTGCCAGCTAGGTCGTGAGCCCTTGGGAGAGAACTTCGTCACCCTCAGTGTAGCATGTAGGGGGTGATGAGAAAAAGTTGTGAAATTACATGTTCTTAAATTCTGTCTCTCAACCACAGATGGCTTGTACTTAACTGAGTCAGAACCAGGAAGCAGGGAGCGGGCAAACAGTTATAAAAATCCCCGTACGCAAGACCTCACCGCCAAACTGCGGAGAGCTGTGGAGAGGGGCGAGGAGGACACCTTTTCTGATCTCATCTGGAGCAATCCCCGGTATCTGATTGGTTCTGGGGACAACCCAACCATTGTGCAGGTAGGCCTGCTCCCCACGCCGTTAGCAGCGGGGCTGGGTGGCAGCGGGGAAGCTCAGAGTCTGGTTTCCCTTCAGGAGGGCTGCAGGTACAATGTCATGCACGTTGCTGCCAAAGAGAACCAGGCTTCCATCTGCCAGCTGACTCTGGAGACGCTGGAGGACCCCGCGTTCATGCAGCTCATGTACCCGGACGACGCCCCGGACATGCTGCACAAACGCATTTGTTACATCCTCGACCTGTACCTGAACACACCCGACAAGGTGGTGAGTGTGCCCTCTTCTCTCTCAGTGGAAGCGACAACAAGGCTTGTGTCCTGGTGTTGGAGGGTCAGTGGGTCCCTGCACTGTGTCTGTGCATGTGGAGGGTCGAGGAGGAGACACACATTCACTGAGCTCAGAGCGCTTAGAGAGGTGACTGGGAAGCAAGACCCTTTGTGAGAGAAGCCTGCCCCGCCAGGCAGGGTGCACGTGGCCTCCGTCATGGGCAGTGCTACTCCCAGGACAGGTCCCTCGTGGCCTTAGTCAGGACAGGCCTGAGCTGGGCTCTGACGAGAGGGTTGGGGAGTGCCAAAACCTAGAGAGAGGAGAAAGTGAGAAAGGTTTTGGTGCTTTTTGTCCTGGTGTTCTGTGTGTCTAGGTTTTGTCATGTTCTGTGTATCTAGATTTTGTTTTGTCTTTTTAGTTAGTACTGCATTAGGAAGATTTCCTACGGGTTAACAATTTCTATGGGGTGATTTTTAATGGTGTATAAGATTTAAGTAAGGATTCTTGAAATGAGTTTTATATGCTGGGGTGCCAAAAAACTGTATACACATTTTAAGAGATGTTATCTGTGTATTAGTTTTCAAGGTTGAGATATGGTAGCAATGTGTAATGTGACGTTCATGGAAAAGATGGTGTTAATTAAATGAATGCTGGCGTCACCATGTGACAGGCAGGGCCATCAAAGGGGAGCACAAGACCATTTTGAAGCGGTATTTGAAATTCAAGAACCTTGTTTGAGTTTCCTCCATTGTAACGCACCCTTGTAAAACAGGAGTTTAAATAAAAAATAAGTGTTCTTCCTCTGTATCTGGCAGGGCTACGATACACCGTTGCATTTTGCTTGTAAGTTTGGGAATGCAGATGTGGTCAATGTGCTCTCTTCACACCCTTTGATTGTAAAATGCCCACGGAATAAATATGACAAAACACCTGAAGATGTAAGTACCTATTAACATGCCATTATTATACGATGTTAGAAATGAAAGGTCCATGAAATTACAGTCTGTGATCTCAGCCACTGTGACGTCACGAGTAACTGACTGTGGATGTGTTTGGCTCATGGGTGCATCTTAGAACCTCGACTGCTGAGCAAGACACGACGTGTCGGGCCAGGACAGAATGAACTGTCCCAGTTTACTGATTTTATTTTCCTGAAACAGCTGGTCAGTTCTCAGCTACTCATAGTCTTTTATCAAATCCCTCTGTACACATCTCAGGTGAGCAGGGTCAGAAAGAGCAGAGGCGATGGTGGTGATGATGTGTGTTGCTTGTGGTGAGGAGGGTGGTGATGATGGTTAGGAGGATGTGGATGCTGAACACAGCTGACACGTTTAGCTCAGTGTGCACCAGCCACCGTCCTCACCCCCTTCCGTGAGTTCTCATCTGACTCTTACGAGACATGGGAAGCAGGCCTTGTCATGACCTGTCCTGGCAGTTGAGCAAAATGCACCCGAGAGAGGGCAGAGGTCATCTGTGTCTGGGAAGTGGAGAAGGAAGTGGACTTGACCGTGCATTAGAGCTGCTGGCTGACCTGGGCCATCAGCCTTTTGGAAATAGAACCCGTAAGGATCTTTCCTGGTAGCGAACGCCTCCTTTGTAGTTGCTATGGTTACATAAGCAGTGCCCACTTTCTGTGGGAAGTTTTGAATACACATAAACAAAAATTAAAATTCTGACAACTGTCCAACTTGGAAATTACTGTTACTTTGCACGTGTCTCAATTGCTTGTGTACATACACACGTATAGTTTCTCTGTGTGAAACGCTGTCTGGTAACACATTTTAAAGCACTCGACGTCTGTCAGTGAGTTACTGACTTAGAAAGGACTTGCACCGCTCACAGGGCACACTGTCCAGTTGCGTCCCAGCTTGTCTCTCACAGGCTGGCAGGAGGCGGTAAGTTTGTGGTTCCTTCCTTATTTGGAGGTTACTGGTTTTTTGTGTTTTCTAGCAAAAATTTTCTCGTCACTACAGTTCTTCAAAGGCTAACAAAGGTGATTTCTGTAATTGCAAATGGGAAACATTTGTGCTCCATGCCGGGTAGGCATTCTGTTTCCACTCAGTCAGACACCAGGCTTCCGGCAGCGGAACTCATGGCACTGAAAATTCGGACCATGTCTGATGTTGCTGCTCTGACTCAATAGTACACTTTAAGGTTTCTTTTTCTTGCAGAAAATTAGAAAAATATAGAGTAGCATGAAGAAAGAAAATAAATTTCACTCATAATCTCAGAGGTATTCTTTGCCCTAGCCCCTTAAGCTGTCCGAAAACATTCTAGAAGTTTGTCTTGTTGAACATGTTTTTGATTGTGGGCTTTATGAAATACGAGGTTAGACAATTAATTTTGTGAACTCATCCTAGAAAAAGTGCTACACACCTCACTGCTGACTATCACTACAGTCAGGCTACTTCTGGAATGGCCATCAGAGCTGCAAGGTTATGACACCTCACCGAGTTGTTTGTACAGTATTGCTAACGTAGGCGCATGGTGGCAAGTTCGCGAATTTAATTGTCAGAGTTTGGGTATGACAACAGTTCTGGTGGCCATTCCGGAAAAGGAGTTCCGAAACTGCTTTGAAGGGTGGACTGGGCACTGGCACTGGTGTCCCGCTTCCCAAGGAGAGGACCTGGAAGGCGACCATAGTGATGTTCAGCAGTGAGGGGTGCAGCACTTTTTCTAGGACGCGTTCACAAAATTAATTGTCCAACCTCCTAGTCAGCATTAGATGTCCTTGTTCTGTTGACTTTAAAATTTGCTTTTATAGAATTTTAATGATAAGAAAATGTGATGAATTAAGACTTAGAGTGTTCACTTACTTTCTTTTAAAAAAACAGGTTATTTGTGAAAGAAGCAAAAATAAATCTGCGGAACTGAAGGAGCGGATTAGAGAATATTTAAAGGGTAAGGTGGGGCGCCGGCGCCCACACTGTGAGGTCCATCGTAGGCGGTCCTGGACCACGTCCATGCCTGGCTGCGTTCGGAAGGGAAGCCGAGGGTTCCCAGGCAGCACCTGTGGGTCCTGAACCCCTGCTGAGTTCCTGCATCTCCATAGAGTCGCCTGTGGGACCATGAGCGTTGTGGGGGACCGAGCTGCCTCTCTTATGACGGGTGCTCATGGCCTCACCCCTCACTCTGTGGGCCGTCAGCCCTCCCTGCATGCCCTCTGCTCCCTGGCCGTCCCCACTCTGCACTCATGTCTATGGGGGTCCTCTCGCGCATCCGGGGGCCCCGTTCCTCTGGTCAGCTTCCTCCATGGCTTCCTGTGAGTTTTGGGGCAGCAGCCCTTGTCACCTGCAGCTGGAAGCCAGGATTTGCACGGCCCGGCAGTCCCCGCAGCAGAGAGGTGACAGTCTGCCTGCCTTGTGTCTCGTTTCCAGTCAGATCCCGAGCCCCATGGGTCTACGTAGCGCAGGAGCCAGGCAGGACTCCGTAGGTGCTGTTGCACCTGCTGCTTTTGTGAATCACGTTGATTGGTGTGTGAGAGCCACGGCCGTGGGTGGGCACCTTGGCTCTGGGCACTGGCTGCTGTGGCCTCATCACACCGCCGGGGTTCCTGTGACGCCAGCTCTGTTTGCAGTGTGTAGTCAGTGACACAGAACTGTCACAGACAGAAGGAGCAGGACGCTGAGAAGGCGGGGGTTAAAATGTGACATCCTTTTCATAATTCTCCACCCCCACGTAGGCCCGTCTTGTTCACACCGGTCCGGCCTCGGCCCGTTAGTACCTGGGGTGAGGGCATTTGTTTCCCCCAACTTCCCCCACTTTTGTTTTTCCCGCAGAGAAAGACTGGGGGGCTCACTGAATGTCATAGTCACCTGCAAAGCCCCTGGTGTCACGAGCCTTGCTGCCCAGGCTCTTCCCAGTGTCAGCACGTCTGCCAAGCCGAGGAGCCGTCAGATAGGACTCACCCTGGTGTGTGTCCTCCTCCCAGGTCACTACTATGTGCCACTCCTGAGGGCAGAGGACACGTCCTCCCCGGTGATTGGGGAGCTGTGGTCTTCAGACCAGACGGCTGAGGCCTCTCACGTTGGCCACGGCGGAGGTGGCCCCAGAGACCCCATCCTGACCCTGAGGGCCTTCGCGGGACCCCTGAGTCCAGCCAAGGTGAGCTGCTGGGGAAGCTTCTGGAACCCGCCCCGGCTGTCCCCACCAGAAGTGGTAGGTCTTCCAGCCTCTTCCTTTCTGGTCGGTGTTAGAGACCATGTCTCCTGGGCCCCTGGGCTGACCCTCCCTGTGCTGTCGTGACCTGCTTCTCCTGTCAGCGTCAGTGGCCCTTCTTACAGCGCATTGCTGGTGTAGCCAGGCTGCCCTTTCCAATGTCCTTGAACCTGTATTGTCACTAAGAGACTTCCCTTTGCAAACCTGGAAGTTCATCTTCTGGACTGAGGTGTTTCATACGTGGGCCTGTATGCGATTTTCCCTCCTGTTGGAGAAAGGCCTAGACAGTTACCTGCAAGTATGAAATGTCTCCAGAAACAAGCGATGCTGATTAGGAGTCGATGCTACCTAAGCCACAAAACTGTCGTCACAGTGACTTAAAAACAAACATGTATTTTTCTCTCGTGTGGTGGGACAGTGACTGGAGGCCCTCTGGGTGGCAGCTCTGACACACACAGGCCAGCCCCTTGTCCCTTGTCCCTCGTCACCTGGGTCCGAATGCAGCCCTGTGGTCCCCTAGCTCCAGGGCAGTGGGCGCATCGCCCGGGCGCGCCGGGGGGGGGGGGGGGGGGGGGGGGGGGGGGGGGGGGGGGGGGGGGGGGGGGGGACGCAGGAGGCATCCTGGGGGCTCCGTGAAGCTGGTGCTCCTCACGCTCGCCCAGCAGCTTGGGTGCAGGGCACGGTCCACACACCCTCCCTTGTAGGCAGAAGATTTCCGCAGACTCTGGAAGACCCCACCGCGGGAGAAAGCGGGCCTCTTCCACCACGTCCGGAAGTCGGATCCAGAGAGAGGCATCGAGAGAGTGGGAAGGTGGGTGCAGGGCCGAGGGGGGTGCGGTGCCGCGTGCCGGGTGCCTGTCGTGGACGGGGGACGGATTCTGCCCTCAGAACGCTCGTGCCCAGAAGTGGGGACGGGCAGGCCACCGCCTCCTGCATGTGCATGCGGCAGCCAGCCCTGCAGCCGTGTGTCCCGTGGCCGCTTCCTCATCAGTAAAGGAGAAAACCGAACCCAGGACTCGGGTGTGACTAGGAACTTGTAGTGAGAAAACTCCCCGAATGGCATGTTATCCACAGTCAGGAAGCTAAGTGACAGTGCAGTCAAATAAAGCATCACTGAAGTGTTTCGGGACTTTTCTTCACAGCAACGTGCCCAGTTTCTGGGTCCACAACTTGGACCTAAAGGGACTTATAAACGTTCTATGTGCCAGGCCAAAGGCAGGGTCCCCCCGTGCGTCACACGACTGTTTCGTGAAAACAAGGGTCCATCCAGAGTTTTGAGCTTTGCCTTTTCCACCGAGGTCCGTTGGTGTGAGGGTGTCTGTCTGCGGCCACTTCTTGCCCAGGCTGGTCAGTACAAGAGCTGCCCAGCCGCTGGGGCAGTGCTACTTTAGAAAAGGTGGGGTGCTCTTGTAGCCCCCAGTTTGGGATAGATAAAATCATGACCAAGGTTCTGTCGTTAAATGGCTGTTTTCTGTGTAATCAGCTCTGACTGCCTGTGCTTTGTTCTTTAGGGAGCTAGCTCACGAGCTGGGGTACCCCTGGGTGGAGTACTGGGACTTTCTGGGCTGCTTTGTGGACCTATCGTCCTTCGAGGGCCTGCAGAGACTGGAGGAGTATCTCATGAGGCAGGAAGCAGGCAGCACGCCCCGGCTGGACGCGGGAGAGGACAAGGCCCGTCTCCAGGGGGACACCTCTGCCTGTGGTGAGGACTACGGGGCGTCTGTGTGCTCGGCTACCCGCCCCCGCCGTGTGCCTGCCCTCGGCCTTGAACGTGTATTGGCCTCCATCCTGCCTGCCTGCCTTTGTGGGGGAGGGAGCTGGGCCTAGCGGCCCTTCCCCAGAGTCCCGTGGCCGCTTGTCTTGTTGCCGGGTGGGGAGGGGGGGACATGATGGCTCATCTGCCGGCCAACGGGCTGCAGCTGTGTGCACCACCCTCGAGTGGCTCTGTCCCCGCAGGCTGTGGCAATTCTATCTCCGTGAGGGCGTTTCTGGATGAAGGCGATGACAGGAGCCTGGAGGAGATCAAAAACCAGCAGGACGCGGCTCGGAGCGCCCCGCCCCCCGGCAGTGACAGCCTTCCTTCCGAGCAGAGGACCAGCACCCCCGGCAGCAGGAACGGGCTCTGTGGCCCCCTGAGTGGCAGGAAGAGACCGGAGGCCCCGAGCCGGGAGGATGCCCTGCTGTCCCCCATCTCCGTCTTAACTGCAGAGATCGATAAACTGCATCTGCAGGGTCTCGGAAGCAGTTTTCCTGAGACGCCAAATAAAAGCATGGAACCGGGAGGCGAGACGGTGCCAGTGTGCAGAGTGGGTGCGGTGGGAGGGGACCCGCTGGGCGCCCCCGAGGCCGACGGACTCGGAAGCCAGCAAACCCGGACGCAAGGCGGCGTGTCAGTCCGAACAGCTCAGGTGCGCCTGCAGCCTGCCGGTCCCGGGCACGTGGCCCCGCAGGGCCAGAGCTCCGTGCCTTCGGGGCCCTCCGCCCCCGCCACGAGGACGCTCGCCCACGGGCTCTTCCTTTCTGGGTGAGTTGGGGTGAGCTCAGGACTCCGTGAGGTTGCGGGGTGACTTCGGGGGGACGCTGCGGGCTGCCTTCCCACAGCAGGTGGGTCCTGGGGGCACTCCCCCCAGGCTGAGGGCCCACCTGCAGTTCCGTCCTGTGCTGGTTCTCGAGGGCGCAGAGGTAGCAGGTCTGTCCTGAGCTCCTGCTGCCTCTCTCCTTTTGGACACCTGTAGAGAGGAGCCGTCGAAGCTGGACCGGGACGTGCTGGCGGCGCTGGAGTGTGCAGACGTGGACCCCACGCGGTACCCCGCCGTGCACAGGTGGCGGAGCGCTGTCCTGCGCTTCTCGCCTTCCGACAGGCAGAGGTCAGTGCCAGTGGCCCCAGGACCGTCGCTGTCCCTCAGGTTGCTGGCAGCTAGCTTCCAGAAGGCCCGGTTCTGACTCACTGAATGCGGTGGTCCACCCACCTAGGACGCCAGTACCCCGTAGCTGCCCCAGCCTGTGGCTGTGCACCCCGAGGAGAGGCTTTAGTGGGAGGAGGGCAGAAGGGGTGCTGCCAAAAGGCGAGGGGTGCAAGGAGGGTGCCCCTGGGATTGCTGCTCAGGCCCAGGGGGACTCCTGTGGACAGTTGGCTGAGCTCGTCCTTTTAGGGCCCCCGGCTCTGAGGTCTGGGGGCCTCTTCTCGGAGCTGCAGCTCTCCCTCGGGGGGAGCCCAAGCCTGCCCGTGGTCTGCACCCCCGCCCACCCCCCACCTGTGCTGACGGCCTCCCTTGCCTTCCACAGCTGGCCAAGCCCCGCGACGAAAGGGAAGCCAACATCTCAGCCGCCAGGTCATGGCTGCCCTCACGGCTGCAGCCCAGGGAGAGGGGGCCTGTCGGGGGGCAGCCCCAGGAAGCCCAGCCCCGCCCCACACCCCCCCAGCACGGGCAGCCCCGGCCGTTACAGCCCCGCCAATGGGGGCCCCCTGCGTCGGATGGTGCGCCTGGCCCAGCTTGCGGCCTTGTAGAGCAGGGCGCTGCGGGGGCTCAGGAGAGAAGGGTCATGTGTTTGTTGCTAAAATTCACGAAGAGAGTGTTCTGGTTAACTTATTAAACCTCATTTTGAGAGTAGAAGAATTGTACAAAATGCAAGTGTTCTGTACCAGAGTGGGACTTCTGGCGTCTTGGGAGAAGCCGAGAAAGCAAACACAGACACGGTGGTCTGCAGACACCGTGCTGACGACAGACTTGGGTGCACGTGTAGCGGACGGGGTACCAGGTGCTCTGCTCCCCACAACGTCCGAGTGGGTGCCCCGAGGTGCGCTTGTTGGGGCCACAGTGCCAGCAGCAGCTGTGCCCGTTCGGCTCAGTTCCGGAAACATCTTCCTTCCCTGGGGAAGGCCTCTGATGTTCTGGTTCGTGATGAAAACCTCTTGTTGCCACTTGGTGCCTTCTGGACGGTAGGTGGGCTTCGGCAGTCAGTGAGGCCGGAACGTCTGAGACTCCCGGCAGGATTTGGAGTTTGGGTCGTAAAAAACATTTAGATTTGTGACCAGAAGATAAAACCAGCTTTTCTCTCGGAAGAAGTCTTGTAGCCACTGGGGGTCGTGCGTCCAACGGTGTTGCCCTCTCGGGGCACCTGCGGCCGGGGGCGGGGGGCGGGGGGGGGTGGGAGCATCGCAGTCCCTGCTGAAATGGCCCGCGTTTCAGACTGCGCGTCGGTGGGACTTCCTTGGTCCGTGAGCGTCGTGTTCTGTGCTGTCGGGGGTGCATCCCGGTGCAGGTCCTGGAGGCAGGGGTTAGCTCGGCCTCCCCGGGCCGTGGCCTTGCAGGGTCCACACATGGTTGACGCCTCGGCCACGCCCCGGGCGCAGCGCTCCTTCCGGGTGCTCACAGGCGGCACCCTGGAGATGCCCCGGGGCTGCTGCTGGCCGCTGCCTTTGCAGACCGCCCCGTGCGTTCCGACCTCGCTCCCTGAGAACAGAGTGGTATCCGTCCTTTCGTGGGTAACGACACAGGCCGGGAGGTGCTGGGCCTCTCACCCAGGGTGGGCAGGGAGGCAGGCGGTCCACGCAAGACCAGACACCCTGATGGTACAAACGAGTGGCATTTTGAGAAGACATCTTGGTTCTCAAGAGAAATTCAACACAGACACGCTCGCCGTGCCGTTCCTTTTGTGGAGCGTTAGCCTACCGTCCGGTGGATCGTAAATATTCAGATGGAAATTAAAAGTGTCTTGGTCCTAATTTTGCTTCTGCGTCTGTTTGTGTCGGGGCCCCAGCCCCAGCGATCGCGTCACTGTGCGTCCCGCGGGGATGTTTAGGTTCTTTTTCAAGCCTCTAAAATGAGCACTTTTAAAGCCAATAGTAACAGTTCTGTGGTTTCTAAGGAATAATTCTGAGACCCCTCCCCTCTGACGGCACATGCCCTTTCTGGTAGAATCTCGAGCAGCGTCTGGTGACGCTGGGCATGGGCCTGAGTGTGTTTACGGCCGGTTTTGGCCACTCCAGCTCCTGACACGTTGTGAAAACCTCTGGTGTCATTGAAACTAGCGCCGGCTCCGTGCCTGCCCCCCGAAACGGGGGGCCGTCGGTGGTGTCAGTCATACTGTGGGATTCTCCCGGCTCCAAAGAGGGTGTGGGTCACTGAGCAGGGGTGCCGTGCCATGGCTTCGTGCAGGGGGCACCCCAAGGTTCCCAGTGCTTCTGGGGGGACAGCGGGCACCAGGGTGTGGTTCAGAGTGCCTGCCCCATGGCCAGAACCACAGACAGATCTTGAGTAGCTGTTGGTTGTTTCCAGAAGCTTTCACAGCCTCCAGGGGAGGTCACAGCCTGTGGGACAGCTGCCCGTTGGGTGTGGTTTCATTGCTGTCCTGTCCTGAACCAGGTGAGCCCGCAGGGCTGCTGACGGCACCCGCGCTGACGTTGGGCACGTGCCCACAGACGCCCACTCCCTTTCTCCAGCTCAGGGGCCGCACTCGGTTCCCTTCCCAGCCGTCTCAGAAGTACGTAGCCTGAGAGTGACACAGCGGGGGCCGCCACCCACCAGCACCCGCCCAGGCGCCCTCTCGGCAGCTTCCTGTCGTTCAGTCGCATTTCAGCCCAACTTGGGCTGTTGTGGCCCACATTCCCCAAGTCTGGGGTCATCCGTGCCAACTCAGGATGACTTCCACCGCGATGTCACTGGCCCCAAACCCCCTCCTCACTGCATGCCCCTGGGTGGGCTCGGTCTGGTTTCTAAACTGCTCCCTTCTCAGAGCTCAAGTGTGAAGGGCAGAAATGCCGCTGAAAAGGCAGGTCTGGAGGTAGGAAGCCCCTCGAGGGGACAGGGAAGAGGACCCACCGCCTCCACCTTCTGGGGTCCGGGGCCCCGCCCCACCCCAGAGGTCAGGCCTGAGTGCCGCCTGTGACTTTGCGGTTTTTTCTAGAAGGTGGGGCGTGGTTGCTGCTCCTGGAAGACCATTTATCCGACCGCACTCACTGTCGACCGCACTCACTGTCGTGGGTCAGATGCCTGGCCGGGCCACCAGCCCCGGCACGCGGACACGGCAGACGGCCTGCTGCTCAGAGCGGCCCAGCCAGCGTGGGGCTGCCGTCTCCACGCTGCTCAGACTCCGCGTCCTCTAAAACAGTCACAATTAGTACTTGTAAAAACAAGTAAAATAAAATTTATTCTGTAGTCATTTCCAACCTGACAGAAACGGATCGGGTATCCCAATTACTTGCACTGATTGTAGAAAGTATCCGTAACCACTAAACAGAAATCACACTTCGTAAACGAACAGAGTATCTGAGCCGGATACATAATATCTAAACATCTTCATCCACGGTCCCAGCCAGAGGCAAAGGTTCAGCCGTCAGTTGGGTATTTTATTCACACAGGACACTCTCCGAGGCTGTCACCGCCTGGCCCCTCCCTCACCTGGCCAGGTGCCTGGGTCCACGGAGTCCTGGCGACACAGGTGAGTTCAGATCCGGTGGCGTCGGGGGCAGAGTACGAGAAACTGGGTTTCAAAGCAGGAGCCAGATGAGGGAAATCTTTAATGACAAACGTGTGAAGCGACAAAAGGGTTTTGGGAAACGAAAAGAACGTAACAGAGCGACACGTCAGAACACAAGCGCTGGGTGGCCCGCTGCGGTCCCGACCAGAGCCCCCTCGCGGTGGTCCCGCCGTGGTCCCCACAGGCCGGTCCCAGTGATGAAACAGAGGCCGGAAATGGCAAGAGCCATGGGCTAGTCTGAGCGAGGGTCCCCGCTGCATCCCGTGCTGGCACGGGGGCCAAGATGCCCCAATTTCCCATTTCGTCCTGGGGACACGGAACCGCCGCGCATGCTGCCTGCGGCGGGGACGAGGCCCGGGGCCTCAGGAGCGGGAGATCTTGTCGGGAGGCATGAACCCCGTGTCCCCGAGGGCCCTGAGTGCCACTCGGCCATCGGGCCGGACCACCAGGTGGGTGATGCTGCCGTTGTTGAGGGAGAGACGCAGCCAGCCTTCCGGAGGGAACTGCAGTGCGCTGGGGGAGAGAAAAGAATCTGCTGGAACCTGCAGAGCCACCAGCCCCCAACCCAAACCCAAGGACACAGCAACCCCCTTGGGGCTGGGACCGGCACTGCTACATGGTCCCGGTCCGTCCTCCCCCTCACTTCCAAGGCAGGGGTTTCTCAGGAGGAGATGCCCGGCCGATGCCAACCCAACAGCGAGACGAGGGGCCGGTGGCCTCACATCTACGGGACCAGATGGCACAACACAGGACAAGTCAGAAGCACGCTGGCTCCCTGCGGCACACAGCTTGGCCTGGCGTGACAAATCAGGGCAGGTGGCAGCCGCGCCCCTGCCCCACGGTCCCGGAAATGGGTGGTGGGGAGCAGCCACCACACTGCAGCAAACGAGCTCACAGGGACGCTGCCAGCGGTCACCTCTGCAAGAGAGCCCAGGCTGGAATGGACGAGAGGCCTTGCCCTGCAGCCGCTGCAGGCCGTGCTGACCGAGGGCCGTCCCTCATTGTCCTCGGAGTGCCCCCACCTCAGCAGGGGGATGTGTGGGCTCCATGAGCCCTTTACTTAACAGGAGGCCACCACTCGAAACACTGGAGACCCTGACAGGCTGGCCAGCCCGGGACGTGGGACAGGGCCACAAGGACAGCGCACAGCACTCACCAGCAGGGACCAGGCGGCTCACAGGCTAGTCCGTGGGAAACACGCGTGCTGGGCATGGGAGCGGAGACAGTGCCTCCGGGGCACCGCAGCTGGGGCATGTGGACAGATGCCCGCTGTCCTCAGCCTGCCCCTCTGTTCCAGGTGTGGCACCCCCCACCCCTGCGGTCTGTGCACTCAGGTGGGCTATGGGGGTGCAGTCCTGCCCCAGGTACTTTCCTGGCCACCCGGGGGCCGTGAGGGTGAGGTCAGGGAACAGCCCCGACAATAGGCCCAAAGGCCCAGCACAGTGACCTGAGGCCCCGGACAGCTGCTGTGCTGCGTCCTATCCTGCCGCGGCCACACTCGTCATGAGAAGGGGAGCCCCCAGCTACCAAAGCACTTCATGGATTTGGGGGTCCAGTCACTGCAGATACCTGAGCACTCGGCCTGCAGAACCTGCGACAGCGTCCCGGGGACCTGGCTGGGACGTACTGGGGCTGGGACATAACAGGGCTGGGGACTGGGCGGCAGTCCCCAGCGGCCAGCACTGGAGCGACAAAATGACCCACAGCACATGGCAAAGGCCCGAAGCCACTGGGATGCAAAGGACACGGGGCGTGGGCTCTCACACCTGTGCAGGAGGCCCGTGAGCGTGAACCTGAGGGACAGGTGCTCATCGGTCACCATGGGGACAAGGACTGTGGCCGTCACCGGCGCCCGTGCTGCTGCCACTGGCAACACAGGGCATGAGACACCGTACGGGGCGGGGCCCGGGCCTCACCGGCACACGATGTAGCGGATGACGTTGGCATGGCACACGAACACCTCGTAGCTGTCCTCCTGCTGCTTGGCGTCCGCCCGGTGGATGTAGTTCCGGAAGGCGGCCTCGATCCGGGCTCCGTCCTCGTAATACTGCTGGGGGCAGAGTGACGCACCTGAGCGGGAGTGGCCGCCAGGAGGGAGCCGGCGGGGCGGGGAGCAGCGGGGCGGGATAGGGGGTGTGTACCACAGCCTCTGGCTTCCAGTGAGACACGGGCGGGTCGGGCTCAATGGGGGCGCCTTCCCTCAGCAGGTCTGTGCTGACCGTGGAGACGCCTGCGGAGAAGCGTGACTCAGCATGTTCCGGCCCCGTCACGCCCACTACTGGGACCAGGATGCCTGCACTCACCGGGCAGGTGCTTGCTGATGATGTCGGTGGTCTCTACGGCGCGCGTCATGGAGGAATGCACGATCTTGTTAAACTTCAGCCCCAAACTGGCAAGTCGGAGACCAGTCAGCTCAGCCTGTTCACGGCCTTGGGGGGGGGGGGGGACACAGCAGAGAATGACACGTCCCCACAGTGATTCTCGTGCACTTCACAAGTGCTTACCAAAGGCCACTGGGGTCAGGGGACAGACAGCAGGCCCTCCTGGGCGCAGGCCTGAGTAGGGGCCAGGCACCCACAGGGGAGTCAGAGGGAATCGGCCGCCTCCAGCCATCTGGGTGGGGTCCTGCTCACCGTTTCTGGGGCCCTCACCCCATCCTTACTCAGCTTTGTCTTAAGATGAGGCTGTGACCCGCCAGCTGTGCAATCGCCACATGTGCCAGCACCAAAACGTGGTGACCTCAGTGTAACTAAGTACAGGCTGGGTGCACACACCCACTCGGGAAGGGGACATGTCCCATCTGTGCACCCGGAACCCCCGGCAGCGCGAGGACAGGCCTCTCAGCCCTTTAGTGGCATCTGCCTCCTATGCATGCTAGCGGAGAATCTACGCTGAGAGATGCAGGGTCCACCTCAGGCCTTTCCCAGGACTTTCTCCCGGGGCGCGCCTGCCCACGGGCCCAGACCGCCCAGAGCAGCAGCTGTGCCAGGCAGACGCTGGAGCTGCCGCCAGTCAGTCCTGTCCGTCTGTCCCTGTGGAGCAGAATCTCGACAGATAGAGCCACACACGCTGGGCCAAGGACCTTCAGCAGTAAACTCAGTCAAGCACAGCGGGTACACATGGGGTGCCTCCTTGCCAGCCACAGGTGGTGGCTTTGGATGTGACCGCCTTTGGCAGGACCCACTGCACTTTACAGACGCTGCGTTTTTACAAAGGAAGGTGGGACCCTCCACCCACAGGACTCCGACTGGCCTTGTGGTGTGCCTGCAACATTCATTCAAGTACAGGATGTCATCACAGCCTGTCTGTCACAGGCTGATAAACCCTGACAATGACAACACTCGCCTCTCGGCCGGGAGTCCCTGACAGAGTGCCCAGGAGACGTGCACGGAGGCTGGCCTTGGGGATCAGTCAGGGCCCGAGCCCCAGCCGCGTACCCAGGGGTGTCAGTGTGCGGTCCTTTTCCTGGGAGGCGTCCACGTGGTACTGGGAGTGCCTGATGAGGAAGATGTGCCGCGTGGCCTTGGCTTTGTAGTGGTCCATCCTGGGTGGCACATCATCGTCCCCAGATCCCAGGTTCCTCTTCCGCAGGTTGACGAGTGACAGTGGTTCTCGCCTAATGGTGAAACATTAGAATCTTTCTTCACACGTCCCCCTTTCTGTCTTGGGAAAGCGCAGGGGACGAGCCAAGACCCTCGGCAGTCTGCTCTCTACAATAGCCCTGGGGAGGCCAGCCGCCTCTCAGAACTTTCTAGCACGGACAGTCACCCTTTCCATACATCTGGACCTCAACATCAGAGTGAGCCTGTTTCCTTAAACACAGGCATAAGGAATTCGGAAGACTGTCCTGATGCTTAACAAAAGAGAATTACCACCCCACTGTAATCATGAGAAAAACAGACAAATCCCAGTGGAGGGGCATTCTACAAAATCCCTGACCCGCACCCCTCAAAACTGTCAAGGCCATCAAAAACAAGGGAAGTCTGAGCTGTCAAAGCCAAAAGGAGACCGAGGAGACACGAGGACTGTCACGTGGGATCCTGCAGGAGACGACACACAGCAGGTGAAAATAAGAAAACTCCACAAGGTGTGAACTTCCGTCACTAACACAGTATCAACAGCGAGTCCAATGCCCCGTACTAAGGTAAGATGCTAGTAACAGAGGACATCCGGTGCGGAGTGCACAGGAACTCTACTACCTCTGCAATGTTCCTGTAAACCCACAAACGTTAAAAAAGGCCGTAATAGCAGACCCCCGGAAGCCCACGCGGCGACTGTCTGTCACGTCCTTGCTCATCTGCCCGCAAAGAGGCCCCGCACCCGCGTGTGTCTCAGCTGTCAGGACAAGACGGGGTCAACGCGCCATCACGCAAGAGGAGGGTTCACAAGCGGAGAAAGGAACCCGAGGGTGACGGCCCCACAGAGAGGTGTCCGGAGCTGAGAACCACCAATGTCCAGGCCTCAGGGCCCCCGTGCCTGAGAGCGACGCCCCGGGGCAGACGCGGGAACGGAGGCTCGGGGGCGCGAGGGACGGCCCTCACCACGCCGGCCCCGCGGCGGGAGGCGGAGGGCAACCCCGCACGCCAGCCGGCCCGTCCTGCCGAACCCCGCCCCCCACGCCACACCGAGCCAGGGGGCCCCCGCGGCGCCCCGCCGTCTCCGCCGGCCCGCACCTGTCCCAGTTGGGGTCCCAGACGCCGGGCCCCGCGCGCGCGGCCCCCGCCCACGCCGGCGGCTCGACCGCGCGCGGATCTGCGTCCCCGCCCGTGCGGGGCTTCCCCACCGCCACGGCCGAGAAGAGCACGGCGGCCGAGCCCCCGGCCAGGCCGCAGGCCGCCAGCTGCAGCGCCTGCCGGAACGCCATGCCGGCCCGTCCCGCGCCGCCCGCGCAAGCGCTCATGGGCGCGGACGGCGCGCCGCGAGGGACACGCTTCCTCGGCGCCCGCTTCCGGCAGGCCGGCACCGTGCCGAGAGGCCCCGCTTCCCGGGCCGAGGCCCCGCCTCCCGGGCGCACGTACATAGCGAGTAGCTCCGCGCCCAAAGGCAAGCGCCGTTGAACGTGGCGGCTCAGGCCCTGCCCCCGGCTTCCCGCGGAAGGTTCGCGGTGCAGGTCACTCCTGCCTGTGACACAGAAGCACCTGGGAACCGCCGTGCGGCCGGGCGGAGGGCCCGGGGTGACCAAGCCACGCGGGGCAGGTCGGCAACGAGCTGGCCAGGGGCCTTGGCTGGACCCAGAGGGGCCTGGGGAAGGAGGGGGGCAGGCGGTTGGGAACTGGGACACATCTTCAGGGCTTGGGGGTGGTTTGTTTTTACTGCAGTAAAATACATGTGGCTTGAAACTTACTGTCTTAACCGCTTTTAAGTGCACAGCTCGGTGGCCTCGAGCATACTCACCCTGTTGTGCAGCTGTCACCACCGTCCATCCCCACGGCTCTTGTCATCTTCCCAGACTGGAACTGTCGCCATTAAACGCTAACTCCCATCCTCCCCTCCCCAGCCCGTGGGACCCACCCTATGTCCCTCACATTCGTAGAGTCTCAGTCATTTGTTTTTTTTTTTTTTTGGGGGGGGGGGGATCAGGTTATTTCACTGAGCTGTCATCAAGATTCACCCGCAGGAGCGCTCGTTTCTTTTTAAGGCTGACCAGTATTCCACTGTGTGGGAAACCATGTTGTCTGTCCATTCACCTGTCAGTGGACACTTGGGTGGCTCCCGCCTCTTGTCCTGTGTAATGTTATGAAATGGGTTTACAAATACATCTTCAAGTCCCTGCTTTCAGTTTTGGGGGGTATGTACCCAGAAGTGGGATTGCTGGATCATCTCTGCATTGTTTTCAAATTGGGAAGTGACGTGATTTAATTTAAAAATTACGCTGGATTTTGGAGAATCTGTTCCCCAGAAACACCCATATCTCTGCTTACACGTAGTGTCTTTTTTTTTTTAGCTTTTTGGTATGTGGGCAGCTCCCCGGCTAGGAATCGAACCCAGGCCGCAGCGCTGACAGCGCCGGCGCTGAAGCCTTAAGCCGCTACGCCATCAGGGAACTCCCTACACGTAGTGTCTTGAACTTACACATTTATATCTCCGGGAAGGTTCATTACTAAAACAATAGTAAAAAGATTTTAAAAGGAAAAGAGACAAATAGACACCTACCTACTTGAATCCACAAGCAAAAACAGATCAGTTGACAAAATTTTGGAAGCTGGAAATCAGATCTTTATTGACCTGGGAGATGGAACACCAGTACTGAGGGAAACAGAGAAGCAAGCTCCGTTCGTCCAGTGAGCCTAGAAGAGTCTGGGAAGTTACTGCATTAGCCTCACCTCTAAGGACAAACGGTGGGTGGGGCTGCACCTGACGACTCATGAAAATCTGTAAGAGGCTGCCCTGTCCGTCACCTGCACGTTCAGGTGAATACTTCACCCCCATCATGGAGGAACTTCAGAGGACGTGAACCAGAAGGCCTGGATTTGAGAACACCACACAGGTGAGAGAGGGGTGCAGTGAGATTACGTGAAGGTCACATACTAACAGGAGGACCTTTAACCCCTTTCCTCCAATTGGCCAGAAGAGTGTTGGCCACTTGGCTTATACCATGCTCCATGACAACCGCCATCCTTCCCCCGAGCAGGAAATGGAAGGGCTGCTCTCTGGGGAAACTCACCGGCCCAAGGGGAAAGGCCTCAGTTGTTGAGGGCAGGTGATCCCCACCCGGCTCGGTCAGCCCAGTGAGTTCCTGCACGGACACGTGAGGAACTCCTGACTGGGAAGGACAAGACCAAAACACAGATGTCAAGCTCTGGCTAAACAGAAGCCGCACGTGGGACAATAGGAGATTTCAGCAAATGCGTAACGAAGGTGCCAAGGGGTGCCGCAGCCAGGAAGCAGACGCGGACAGGATGCTGTCAGGACGGACGATGCGGTCTAGCAGCGAGGAACGGGCAGGAGGGCAGGAAAACAGCCCTGTGTTTATCACAAGGCCTCTCAGAACATGAGTGTCAAGTCCTAAGGGGCCCGTCCTGTGACACCAGGTGGCTAAGCAGTAGTGTGTTTCACCACAGTTAAACGGAGATGTGAGGGCAGCCCTCTGACCGGGCATTTCTTCCAAAGCCCCTGCAGCTGTTCCAAGAAATGAAAACCACCACCGCAAAAGCTACATTATAGTTTACTGTGATCCTCACTCAATCCCGGGTGACAAGTGAAATCATTCACGTATTTTAAGTTTCTAGGGCAGTGACACCTGCATTCAGCGACTGCCTTTCTAAAATACACGATTCTGACATCAAGAGATTTCTGCATCTCCATCCATCATTTCAGGGCACCCTGAAAGCCAGGACCTGGAGTCAGGTGAAGTCTTGACCGGGGTGCTTCCTCAGCCTGGGCAGGTGAGCTTCTGCCCAGACACAACCGGCAGTGAGCAGGACCTTCTCTCTAGGCCGTCCTCACTTCCCCAGGGAGGCCAGGTAGATGTACCAGAACAGAGCCACCAGGTTGGCAAACAGCACCCGGAACTGCCAAAGAGAACACAGTCCAGGTAAGTGCCCAGCCTGGGCACACGCAGCAGGACACGGGCTCCCCGCCGGCCTGCCGCCTCTGCTCTGCCCAGCACTGCTCGAGGCCCCCAGCAGAGGGTGCAGGACAGACTTCCTGCCTACCACGTGTACCCACCAGCAGAGAGGACTCAGTGACTGTCCCTTCTCCTTGACTGCGCACTTCAGCTCCGGACTCAGCCTCTCACCGAGGACTGGCCGCCAAGTGGGTGGCTTCACCCTGCCTCTCCAACACCCACGACCTGCCCTCCACTGTAAGCTGTCATTGTCCCATTGCCCTGCTCCAGCGATCGGACAACCGCCCCGACACACCCCCCAGTAGCCGGGAGTCAGAGTCTACCCGGCACATAAGCTCCATGGAAGAAACGGTCTGTCTCCTTATGCGCTGTAGGGGCAGTGGGGCACACACAGGTGCTCAAGAAACTTCTGCTGAATAAACCCTTACGCACTCACCTGCAACCACCTAACATGCAAACTGCAGCCACACAACATTCTGTCTCTACGACCTGGAAAGATTCGACTTTTCCAGGATCTCCGCTGCCAACCACGGATCCCTCCATGGCCTCAGCCATTCTGCCTTCTCCCGTCTTTACTCCCTTCTCTATCACTTCACACTCCAGGGCCCACCGCCTCTTGGTGTCCATCCGCCAAGACCACGGTCTCCCTGCACTTTGCCAGGGGCCAGGCCCCGCCCCGCGCTCAGGTGGGGCTCGGACGTCACCGAGGTGAGGCCGCCCTCGGGGCCCACACCGGAACACGCCTCCTCCCTAGGAAACCTGTGTGCTGTGCGCAGACCAGACTTTGTTTACACGTTTGCCCGGTGAAAGCACGGAAGTGGACCCCAGTCAGGAAGCCCTCATGGTGTTTTGCTTCAAATCCAGAACTCAAAGAGTCCGCGGGTGGGGGGGGAAGTTCGGGAACTGGGTGACACGGGGGCTCGAGAAAACGCAGATTATTGCAAGAAAAAGAAAAAAAGAACAAAAAAACAAGGCTGGTGGGAAATGGCCCCTGGTGGAGGATGATGCCCTCTGGCTCACCTGCAAAGGGACGTAGTTGACGTTAATGAACTGCACGGGCGTCCAGACGCGCCAGTTCATCTGCAGCGCTGGCCAGAACCTGCTTCTTACCCTGGAGGCGAGGGCGGCCGCGTCTCTGCCCTGGACAGAAGGGAAATGCAGGCGATGAACGAGCTCCACTGGCCTCAGACTGGCCTCAGACGGGGATCGCAGCACCAAGGCCTGGGGCCCCAAAGCCGAGCACAGCGGGGTTCCTGCACTAGACTTGGTTCCCTGTGCATGTAGACGGCACACACGTGGTGTTTAATTAGCGGTGTGGCTAAGTATCCAGTTGGGAAATCAGAACGGGGAGTGCTGCTCACACTTTGGGTGAAGTCCGTCTGACGCCCCTTACAGAGCTCCTGCTGCTCGCTGGCCCTGGGAACCAGCACTGCTACTTAGGGCTCAACTGTCAGTTCGTTCCAAAATAATCTCCTAAGCTGATGCATTTCCAGTCAAAACTTGTCAGGAGTTTTAAAAAACTGAGCCCGTATAAATTAATCCTGAATGCCACCTGGATAGCCGCCTTGGAAAAGAGTAACAAGAGAAGGCCTGTCTTACTACAGAGTTTAAAAGGACTATAAAATACTCATAATGAAAAGTCTGGTAGTAACAGCCAAAAATACAGCGGAATGAACAGCGTTCATCGGAAGACTAGAGTCCAGATAACGGGTTGTACACATGGGAACGAGGACATGATCAAAGTCAATGTTTCAAAATGCTGGATTGTTCCACAAACAGGAATGAGACCATCTGCTATTTAAGTGGAAATCACCAAGACAGAAGTATTAACCCATCTCCCACTATAAATAAAAGTAACACCATTGGAATACTAGAGGAAAGCATAGGAGATGATTTCTATTATTTTTGGGTTTGTCAGAATGTACAAAATAAAATCACAAGAAGAGAAGAAAGTATAGGAGAATATTTCCAGTACCTTCCTTCAAGGAAGGTTCCTAAGGAATACAATGGCAGACCAAATACACTCCTGTATGAAGAAAGACTCTATTTAAAAAAAAAAAAAAAAAAAAAAAAAACACTTTACTTATATAACTTTCAATGTTTGTACAAATGTTTTACCTTTATATGAAAAGACCAAGACCTAAAAAAAAATGGGGGAAATGTCTGCAAGTTGTATTTGGCAAAGAATTGATATCCTTAATATGCACAAAAATATTCAGTGGGAAAAAAGGCAAGCACTTTCATGGAAGAAATACCGATAAGCTTATGTAAAGATGTTCAAATTCATAAAATTTTCCACCTATCAGACTGCAAGCTACTTAAAAGAAAACTACACTCACGGTTGTGAAGACTAGGGGGGAAATGAACCTCACGTGGGGAATGCCACAAGGGCCAAGAGCGCCTGAGCACAAAGCCTGGGTCTCACCCCGGCTGGAGGGCTCCCCATGATGAGCCAGTTAGATGTTTACCCCGGGGGCCTCGCCTTCCTCACAGGTCACATGGGGTACACACGAGCCTAAAACGACATGCGCTGGATGCAGAGCTTGGGACGAGGCGAGCGCTCAGTGAATGTCAGCTGGTGCTATTCTCCGGGCCACTGCAGGCAGGACAAACAAGGACAGTCTTTGGACAATTCTGAGAATTAACCAAACAGAAGGACAGGCAGATAGTGGGATGCTGTGCAGTCTGTAATGCGATGTCTACGGCCAGAGAATGCTGTCGGCGTCTGTGGTGTGACTGAGTGTGTGGTCCCACATGTCGCCTACGTGCTGGGCACTTCATGTCCTTTGCTAACACCTGACATATACGTAAGAGTATTTTTTTCTAAATGAAAATATACCCCCTTCGTATTTGGAAGGAAACCCTCACTTCTAAGGTGGGCCCCTTTGCTCCCTCCAAGCTCAGACTGCCTGAGGACTTCCCGAACATTTTTTTACTGTCAGGGACTTACTAGGAATCAGAGTTAAGGGTGGAGTATCTCCCCTACTTCTCCGCAGGGTCACTTAGACAACAAGGGGTATCCTCCTTAGTAGAGAAACTCCAAACTGGAGATGCTGTTTTAAAATAAAACCTGAGTGACAAGCTTCCACCTGCTGTGACTGGAACAAACCCCTTTCAGGGCAGAACCTGGCACGTCTTGGGCACAGAGCAGCCTGACAGAGGACAGGTGGCAAGGGGCAGAAGGGGCCAGTGAACTGGGAAGGCACCAGGCTGGGCACAGCAGAACACCTGCTGGGCTGGGCTGTTAGTTCGGCCTCGTCAGAGCATGGTGCTGTCCAGGCAGAGCTCACACAGGCTTCTGCAGCAGCACTGGGGTCTGGAACTCAGAATCGCACCTTGTGATGGATGAAAGAAAATACCCAGCACTACAAAGGAACCAATTACACTGAAGTACAGCTAAAGACCCTCAGAAAACAGTTTCATGACAGACTAGTGCAGGTGTTTCCTTACTAACACCGTCGGTGACAAGACCTGACGGTAGGTGCGAGGGGTGACGAGCGTAAGCGACATTTGCGACACCTGTGACTGACGTGCGATTTCCGCTGTGCACAGCAGGCGTGCTGATAGCGGTGTGCTTCCCACATTCAGACGGAAGATGTGACACTGGCATTTGCGTGTCCACAAAAATTCACAGACCCGCTGACCCCGCCCACAGGTGCCAGGTTAAGAATCCTGTGACATGAGGAGCTGTCCTAGGTGCTATGGCAGACCAACCTCCAGGAAGTTCATGATGACGAAGAAGGATAACAGGAAGGCCGGAGCAAAGAGGACGCGGTCCAGGAGGAGCCTCTTGACCCCTGCCCAGGGCACCTCGGGAGGGACCCAGCGCTCCATGAAGAGGTAGGAGAAGTGACTCAACGGCCCTGTGAAGAAGAACCTGCACCCCGCGAGGGTGAGCTGGACCGCCCTCCAGGATCCTGGCTCCCCCCGAGCCCCAGGTCCCAACCTGCCTCCCCGCTGTCCCTCAGCACTGACTGCACAGGCCTGTGGTCCTTCTAGAAAGGGTGCTTTCTCTGAATCTGTGTCAGGCGTCCTTTTAGCCATGATGGACTGACTTGTTCCTGCCTTGGATGCCCCCACCTTCACATGGCCAGTTCATCAATACTGTCAGCTTGGAGAGTTCTTTCCTGATTGTGCTAAGTAATGCACTGCTGTCTCTGCCACTCTGCTCCAAGCCCTGTTTTGTTTTCTTCAAGGCATTTTTCACCATGTTGTGATCTTATATGTAACTGTCACAACACAGAATTGAGCCTTTTTTTTTTTTTTTAATGTAGGTAGCTCCCTGGCTGGGAATCAAACCCAGGCCGCAGTGTTGACAGCGCCAAAGCCTTAGCCACTACACCACTAGGGAACTCCCAGAATCGTGCCTCGTGGTTGAGTCTGCTCACTGCTGTGTCCGCAGTGCCTCGACCAGGGCCTGGCTCAGAAGGTGCTTGGAAATCAATGGATACAGCCCTGGTGTTGGAGCTTTTCACCGAACACTCCTGGATTGCTGCTATGCATTGCAAACTGACCTCAGCCCCTACATCTACTGGGACAACAGACCTGCAGCTCCACAAGACTCAGCGATAGAAAGATGGGCAGGAACCCAGGGGTCTTCCAGCTTCTGACACTGAAAGTCTTTAAAGAAATGGTTCCTGGTTGTCTTTTTCCACCCTGGAGCAGGGGTTCTCAGTGGGAAGGGGACGGAGGTCACAAGGAGAGAAAACTGATTGGATAAGGCCTCCAGGTGGTCCTGATAGCCCACCCACCCCTGTGAGGGAGACTGCAACTTTAAATACACTATAGATAAGCTGTGATGACTAGAGTTAACGATATTTACAAATACAAAAATGATGTATGTGAATTTTGAATTGAAAACAAGTGTCACTCATTGCAAAAAACTTCAAAATCATCCATCTATACAAACGCTAGGGGCCAGAGAACCCAGGGTGGGGTTACTGGTAAAACTCCTGAATCTCTGTCATGTTGTAATTCACAAAGCGGTTCAGAGCTGGACACCTCAGTCTTTCTTCCCTGGAAGTCTATGCTGTGAGAATTACTAACTGGCCATCTTTGAGGCTGTTGTCCACTTTCAGGCTCTTTGAGTCTCCAAGTCTGACTTCAGGTTCAGGTGACTCATCCATCCTCAGTTCTCTGAGCCCAAGGAAGATGGCCACTCCCACCTCTGCAATCCCATAGGAAAACCATACAAAACTACAAAATAAGTGAAGTGAGCGTTATCCACTGTTCTGGTTTTCCCCCATGAATACTTCATTGCTGTTTAACATTACTTTTCCAAATCCGATTACTTCAGGAACTGGATACCCTAGCTGTGTTTGCACTTAGCTACGGGGTAAACCCCCGTACATGGAACTCACCCATAAATGGCGTATCTGAGAGGCCCACTGACATCTAGCTTTTCAGAACAGCTTTTCTTGTTTCGCTTCTTCTCGATCACCTGGGCCAGGAAGTTCCCAAGCGCTGACAAAAAGCCACTGTGGACAGAGAGGTAATAAGGGAACAGGGGCCACCAGCAGGGGGCATCTGCTCCCCCACGATTCAGCACTGCTGTCCCTGGCGGTGCTGGGGAAGAGTGAAGACAGATCCTTACTGAAGCAGCTGCAATGTAAGGTCCCCACATCAAAGGGTGGGGAAGGCACATGCATGCAAGCACAGCAAGATCTCTGATTAGTGGGCTGTATCTCTGTCAATGCCCTGATGGTGACAGTATGCTCTAACTTGGCAAAAAAGGTTACTGTGTACAGCAGGGAGGTGTGTGGCTATAAAAGGGCAACAGGACGAATACTTGTGATGAAACGTTCCCGTATTTTGACCTTGGTGGTGGATACACAAATTTACGTGTGACAAACTGTATAAAACTAAACACACACATACACAAGCACAAGAAACGTGGGGGGAAATCTGAATGTGATCTGTGGGCTGTGTCCACACCAGGGTCCTGGTTGTGATTTCGTATTAGTGCTACAAAATGTTACCAATGGGGGAAACTAGGCAAGCATACAAGCGATCTCCGTGTGTTATTTCTTATAGCTGCATTTGAATCTACCAGTATCACAATAAAAACTTCAGTAAAAAGATGGAGACAGGCTCAGTCACTTCACGGTTTGGTGTTACAGCAACCTTCTGAGATCTCTGAGCTAAAAAAAATCCAAAATTCTTAGAGGAGCCAGTAAAGGCGTTCTTGACCTGATCTGTGGCTACTTCTTTCCCAGCACAGAGCTTTCTGCTCCTCCCTCAGGACCTTTGCACCTGCTATACCCTCTGACAGTGAGCACTGGCTTCCCTTCTTTGCATAGCCTGCGTTCACTTAGGTCTCTGTGCAAATGTCTCCTGCTCAGATCAGACAAGTTCCCTAACCACTTTACTTGTGTTGTCTATTTACCTGCTTTTTGTCTAGTTCTTCCCTGCAAGCTCCACCAGGGCCGGGACTTCACCCACCTACTTTAATCACTGCTAATGCCTGACAACAAAGTAAGCACACTGCATGTTTATGAACGGCTGAATTAATAAAAGGGGACAAACTTAGAAAAAGCAGTTAACTTAAAGTAATGAAGTGGGAGATATCTCATAAAAAGGTCAGTGCTCCAAGTGGAAAGAGTGGAGCCAACCAGCAGGACAGAGTGCTTTGTCAGCTGCTCCCAAAAGCAACGCTCACCACCCTGAACACCTCCCACGCTGCCCAGCCTTCCTGGGCCTAAGTGCAGAACAAATGCAGCAACTAACAACCTGCAAGAAGCTGCGCCGCCGACAGACGCCCCGTCCCGGCAGGCCCCATTCACCGCGGGGACGAGGTCTACAGCGCACACGAATTGAAGGCCCTGAGTCTGCCGGAAGCCCGCCTTGACTTTGCGCTTTCCTTTAGTCTGGCTGCCTGCTGTTCAGGTTAAGTGCCCAAGAATGACGGGTCAGAGCCGAATGCACAGAACCGCGTCTGCTGAGCTTCTGCGCTGATTTCAGATCGTTGCCAGGCCGTTGTCAGACGCGGAGGTTCTGCCTTTCACACTCAACCCCCCACGTAGGACATCTATGGAGCTGGGTCTCCCAGCTGTCCGAGCGCGGGACCGCCCGCCGCCCCCCGCCCCGTCCCGTCCGCTCTGACCCGACCTGGTGGCTGCCTTGGTGAGCACCGGGTAGAGCCGCAGGAGGCGCAGGTACTGCGCGAGCGCCTGCCGCGGCAGCGCCCCGACCCCGGCCTCGGCCCGCAGCTTCGACTCCGCCGGCGCCATCACCTCCGCCGCGCCCCGCCTGCCCGGGAGTCCCACCCCGCCTCGGGTCCGCTGGGAGTGGGGCGCGGGGACGGCCAGACATTTCTCTCCCGCCGCAGCACACAGCGCCACCAAGAGCAAAACCTGCCGAGAGCGGCGCTCGCGCCCCGGGACACTTTGCCCAGAGTCCCTAACGGGCCACCTCCCCCTCGGGCGCCGGTGGCGATTGGAGCTCCGCGCGCCTGCGCACACCTCAACCGCGGTGCCGCTGGGCCACCTCCCCTCAGGCCCCGGCAGTGATTGGAGTTCGGCT